>MLYV02000957.1:0-42024 GCA_001913855.2 Hermanssonia centrifuga
TTTCGCGCAGAATTAGGAGTAGTAGAGAAGTGAAGAGGAGTTTCGACGAGTGGGAGTGTTGAAGTTGAAAGCGTCTCACAGCCACTGAGTAGCCAGCGCCTAAGCGCGCTCTATTTGTCCTTGTTTATTTCTTACTATTTTCTCATTCTTTACTTGTGTTGCGAGTTCACGTTCGCCGTCATTCGCGTCCGTGAACTCAGGTATGTAGATAGTATTATTCTGTTCTTAGCTACACTATGCTAATCGACGTTCGCCGTCATTCGCGTCCGTGAACTCAGAACTTCCGTCCGCGCGCTTTCGCTCCTCCGCACCCGTCGTCCGCATCCCATTCCCCCCTCAATTCTCGTTACCCTTCAAGGGTCAAGGGTAAGGGTCTGGAGGGTAAGGGTAAGGGTCAGAATGTCAGACCCTTGGACCCTTACATATATGATAACTTTGCACTCAATCCTTTTGCTTTTTATCTATAAAAGCTATCTTTACAGATGTTTACTTCTTTCACAAGTATATAGTCAATTATTAGCACAGTCAAATCTGAGCATTACTATGCCTTGATGTTGGCACTGGCTGGAACTTATACAGATCTCTGGTATCTTTACAGCAGCAATCCGGCCAAAGCTCAATACAAAGGAGACTATAAATGTAATAGTACTAGCATAGCAATAAATAATAATTTATAGTATATATATTGCATAACTTCAGCTTAAGTGCTTGCTCTTATATAGTGACATGACTGGGTAGGAGTCTGAATCTGAGCGTGAAAGGGCATCTCTCCTAATGCCCCCACCGCATGCACTGATATATTTCTCACTCGGAAGTCCTACATATCCTTGTCAACCTTCCTCCCCGACCTCCACTACGGCCCAACCTCCCCTGCCATTCCATCACAGGCAACCCTCTCCGCTTTTTACTACGCAGACTTCAGGGGTCTACGCATAGTTTGGTTATTGCTAGCACGATGAGTAGCTCGGAGGAGAAAGACAAACCAAAGGTGGGTGAGCGCTTGCTCGTCAACCGGACAGCCTCTCACTCAATCGAAATTTTGCTATATGCAGGGTTCTGGGGAGGCTAATCCAGCCACCCTGAAGACCGAATGGTCTGCGATTGAACACTATGCGTGGAAGAACGATGAACAATCGATGAAGGTTTTTTCAGAGGATATTGATACACTCTTGGTTTTCGTACGTGACCGACCGATCATTCCCCCACGAGTGTAAATACTCAAATGCCATCCACAGGCGGGTTTATTCTCTGCTGTTCTGACAGCTTTTGTCGTACCGGCGTACGGGATGCTACAGCAAGACAACACACAGGTCTCTGCGGATATCCTTGCTCGCATCTCGGCAAAGCTGGATAGCTTCCAGATCACGCCCTCCTTCATAAACACCACAGCATCTCATGATCCACCTCCCTCGTCGTTTACCGTTTCGACGAGCGCAAGATGGATCAGTATCCTCTGGCCCCTCTGCCTCCTATTCAGTCTCTCATCGGCGCTCTTTGGTATCCTGGCCTGAGGCGTGCATCGTCAACAAACCTTGGCATACTACAGATGGGAATGAACGTACGAACAATCGAAGGAGGACGTGGATTTCAGTACACGTTATGCTCTTAGATTGCTTATCTCCAATGAGTCATTATGATGGGATTCGCAACGAAATTTGTGGTCGACGAGTCATCCAGATGTGTAACCACATACCTACGGCAGCCAATGCACCATATCCGACATACTTATATGCCTTACTTTTGCGCTTCGCATGCACTATGGGAAAAGTATGCGTTGGTAAAGAGGTCAAGGAACTATCTGGTGAGTACTGCTTTGGTGGAACTCACAAATCCCTGAGCTAAGTTATTGATTATTTTGAATAGTCGGCAGCACTACGGGCGGAGGGTGTGTTAGGGCGGTGTTTACCCTTACTCTTCAAATGTTCGACCGGAACACGAACTATGCTGATCCATCAGCGCGCCACCGTTTTGCAATAATGGCGGACTGGCTACTTTCCAAGGCACTCTCGTTGAACGAACAAAATCCAGATGTGTTGTTGCAGAAGATGACGGAAGCAGCCCGTATATCCCTGGACAATTCGTACCTCAACTGTGGTTGCTACCACGACCTACCATGGATAAACTCTCTACGAAGACTGCACCTTCGAAAAATCCATCCACAGTCCGTGTACTCGTTGATTGATGTTCTCGATCAATTCAAGTTCATCAACACATCCCCGTCACACCCACTGGAGTACTCGGACTTGCTAGATGAATCTGGAAAGGTCGTTGCAGTCATCACCGGCGAGGGAGTGAAGGAAGATTATGAAAAGGCGAAGGCGAAAATTCGTGAAAATCTTGATTGGATGACGGAAGATTTGGCGGGGGGCGGCTGCGACGTCGGCGAAGGGGTCATTGTCATCGTTGATGATCACCCCCATCCTTGTATCACACCCGGCGACGATGGACCCAGCGAAGGAACGGACCAAGAGGAAGGAGAGGTTGGCGTAGTGTTGGATGCTATTATTCCGTCGTCCGAGTCGGAGCCGGCCCATAAGGGTGTCTCTACGGAGATTCCTACTATGGCTGCGATCAAGTACGCGGGGCAAATGCAGACTCCAGCAAAAAATGGTGAACATGCCGAAGACGACACCTCACCCCCCATGTCGCGCTCTACACATCCGTCTGCATCTACAGACGAACGCGCATCTGACCCGCGGAACCCGTTGTCTGGTCAATTCGAGGGCGTTGGCTCGGCTGGCGTTCACGATGAACAAACCGGGATTGATTCTGAGGAAGGAATTGAGGGAATAATCAGAAGGGATGTCAACGGACGCCAAATCGAGATGCAGGAAATGAGTACTATGAGTAGGACTGAGGTTCATTGAGGTTCTAGGAAGGCTTAGGCGTTAGGTCTGACCCGGGTGAGAGCGTTCAAGTTTGGGGACATGATATCGACGTAGGTAGCATTGACTCTTTACACCTAGTGATACATGCCGTATATATTTCCTGGTTTATCTCGAGAAACTCCGCAAGGACAGCACAGAGGAGCATCTCAAGAATTACCTCCATGAACCGAGCCCAGGATTTCTCCAAATGGACGCTGAAAGTGCGCAAAGCGTACACATGTACAGTACAAGTTCTTGTTCAGCTCAATCTATACGCACGTTCTGGCTTCTATCAGGTACTTACATCGTCGGGTGGGATGTCACCAAGTTCTCGCGATCGCCCATTATAAAATACTGGAGGATGACATGGTGAATCGAATGGTATGTGTAAGAATAAAACGATTCCAAGGATTGTGAAGACTACGGATACATGGTAGAAGTGTACAGACAAAAAGCAGGTTCAGAGAACGAAACAACAAAGACAAAAAAAGCTAAGTAGCGACTATTCTAACAGGCTCGCATCGTGTGGGTATACAGAACCGATCTAAGTGGCATAGTGTGGTTAGAAATATACGCGAGCTACGGTCAACTCGCAGTCAGTGGCGCGGGTTTATGCTATCAGTCATGGCATACAACGTTCGATGTCGTAATAGAAAATATCCCATAGTCCCGTCAATCGTGAAGGAAACCGTCGTCTTGGACAAAAACAAAAGACATGCTCCTCATTTTCTTTCCAAGTCCGGCTGATGATGGGCTCCCGAGTTTTGGATGTTTGAACAGTGACCTACGTCGTAGTGCGGGCGGGTGTCTCGAAGCGACTGGCGACGAAGGGTCCTTCCAAGGGAAGAGAATTGATATCCGCGGTCAGAGCGCGCCAGTTGCCGATCCAAGTCTTTCCACCAATAACGTAGCCCCTGAAGATTTGAACGCCGCGAGTAGGCTCGCTGATGGGCCTGCGAACGAGGGCAATCAAGCCATCGAATTTTCTGACGCGGCCGTAGAAGACAAAATGGTGCCAGGCGTCGCCATGTCGCGGAAGAGTCTAGAGTTTGGAATGAAAAGAAGTCAGTACCCTGTATTGAAACGTGCGTAGACAACGAACCTCGCCAGTGATGATGACGTCCTGAACGCCGTTGCACTCGACCTCTTCCCCATCATCCGACTCGTCTGAGACACTTCCGTCGTCCGAGAGATATTCGGAGGAGTCCTCCGTGCTTGCCATTTCTGCGTCCAAGACCTCGTCGATGTCCGTATCATCAGGAAGCCCAGCATTGATTTGCATTCGAATGTTTTCGCCCCGCTGCATCTCGCCATCAAAACTTTCATCATCGGGGAAAGTGCCCCCCAATCGACGGCTGCGCTGGCTTCTCTCTGAATATTCGACACCCTCGCTATCGTCGTCCGTATCCATGGCGTCCACATCTTCCTGCTGGGCCGCATATCTAGCTTCCTCGCGTTCACGCTTTGCGATACAGTTCGTGCAAGTATCCACGTTATGCGAACTGGGCCGTCCACGCACGTAATGTTCGCATTGGTACATCACGTCGGCTTGCTGGTCATAGAGACTCAAGCCGCGTCTGTCCAAGCGCATCTTGCCGTGGGGTAGCCAACCGTTGTTGACCCCGTCGTCCATCTCCTTCTTGGGATCGCCACCTGGGGGGATACGCTGCCGTGGGTTGATGCTGTGGTGCTCTCGCAAGTACATCGCAAGAGGTAGGTACGTCATCGGTTGTTGGAGAGCATCGTAGTCGCGAGACATGACCCGTGAGAAATAGCGCATATCTGGGAACTGCAAGAGGAAATGAGATAAGGGAGCTTGCATAGAAGCGGATGGATAAACATACGTTTATACGTCCGAGCCACAGTCCGGTCAGCGTACCGAATGTGTAGGGTAGGTTGAGTGGGCCGTCGGACCAAGGATCGAAGCAGTACAAACTACGGTCCCAATCGATATCGAGGTGCATGCTGATTGGCTGATTCCTCTCCCATGAGCCGTTGTTCAAAAACTTGACGGCTTTGTGCGAGTTGAACTCGGCGTAATCTACGCGAGTGGGCAAGATATAAGTGATCCCGCGAGCGATGGCATCAGCGCGATCCAAAGGTGTGCCTTCAACGACTTCCTGTGGAACAGCCTCAGCGCGGGAGAAGTAAAGCAGCTTCGCTGACACGCTGATCAACGGCGCGCGAACATAAAATGGTTCTCGATAGTGCATGGGGCGAGCGAGAGAGTCGAGTGGAGAGCGATAAACTGGATATGCTCCATTCGGGGTGCGGATGGTGACCGGTAAACGCTCGAGAAAATCACGACTGATAGGGAACTCAAAGTGATTGTCGGGAGCGTAGAACGACGGATACCTGATAGGCATTGTAACGTAAGGGCGGAGAAGGTCCATGAGCTCGCCGCGTTTTTCGGGCGTCTCAGATATGATTGTCGCTGAGTGATACATTGCGTACGCCAAAGGGCAGAGAGAAGCGAGAAACGTCAGCAGCCGCGAAGGTAAGAGAGTGGGGGGTAGAAACACACCTTCATCGGTAGTGGCGTACAGAAGCCAAACAGCGAGAGAATTGATGATATTCTCACACGGCCAGCCGTTCGTAGCGCCATCCAAAAGCCTCGTCCGCACGAACCTATCAACGAAAGCCTTGAGCCCTGCCCATTCCAGCAACTGTGCAGCGTTTCTGCCATCATTCTCCATCATCATGAAGTATGCCGACCACAGATCGTCTTGGACGGTATCGGCATGTATATTCCCGCTACGGATGCGCTTGAGCGCGGGGCAGTAGACAAGGAGCTGGGCTGCCAGGTTCCTCGAGTACGCTGGTCGAGGTCCGAGCCGTCGATCAATGGCGCCAGAGTCGAAAAGAAACTTGAATATGCGAGCATAGAAGTATTGATCAGGGCGTTCGCCAGAGGCATGGCTGAGCCCTGGAGGAAGGAGCTTGAGATAGATGTCTTTGCAAATGAGAAGAAGAGGAATCAGTGCTGCGGGTGGGCCCAGGGGGTCGATGCACCAGAATGCGATGTTCTCGAGGACGGTGTTGGGTACGAGAGACAGGTAGTTGACGCTGTGCATGTCGTTGTGAGGGATGATGGCGAAAGAGGGCTCGGGTTCTTAAGCCATCGAGTGGTAGGAGGCGTCTAGTGGGAAGCCTGGCAGACGAAGGACGGCGGTGATGCAAAGGCAATCGGGATATGAATGGCAACATTCCCACGCTCAATCTGATCGGTGTCTTGGCCCAATCAGGCCTCGGGACCGCTTTCGACGAACGCCCCGTAATTTCCCACGGATCGGCGTTGTACCTTTTTGGAGTCAACGTTAGCAACGAAATAATATGTTATGTACAGAGTTACGTACAGCTGTCACAGCCAATGTCGCATGCGAATAGTCTTTTACGACTCAGATGCTTGAACAAGATCCGCCGGTACATGGCCAGTTCCAGCCAGGAGCCTTCGCTAAGACGGAGTGATCCTAACGCTACAGATGGGGAGTATGAGAATAGAAGAGAGACGGCCATCTACACAATTCTCGTAAATGGATAGCGCAGACAGATTATAAAAGGGTGCAAACTGACCAATTACATGCGGGATACTGCGTATCTGGGCGAGTGTATAGCTAGATTCGGCCAGACAACACGGCCTTTACACCTGAGGAGGACAGCTCAATCCTGGTCATGGGTTTCATATTGCTTATGTTTATAAACGTGCCACAGCATTCAAGAACAGCGAGCACGATGGAGGCGGCGCTGAGGCCTTGTCAATCTGCGCCATTAAACACATCAGTTTCTAGCTTTTCCAGGAGATTTCAACGTACAGTGCTCACGGTCCCGCTCTCTCTCTCTTCATCGGTTGCCAATAATAACTCGGCGGATACTTCTAAACAAGATAGATGCTTCACACCCGGGGCCCGGACACGAGATACATCCTCCTTTTCACACTGCAAGTCTGATTTTTTGGCGCGAGGGGGCTTATTCGCCGAACATTGGCCGGTCAAGAGGTAGGTAACGCCGCAATGAACATAAAGTTCTGTCGCGTCGTAAATGCTGTGTCTTTCGCGGGAAAGGTAGGCACCTCGACATACCGTAACCAACTCTGCAAACGCAACCAAATATCTCCCAGGAAAAGCCGCGTCCCCATCTTCTAGTCGGGCGCGACATTACCTCGCTCCACTTCTGGGTTCCTAAAGCAAACACATCCGGGGTATATGCGACCATTGCCGCAACTCTTCATAAGCATATCCCGACTTGTCGGAACTCAGCGCGCCGAGTTGTAGTAGTGACAAGATCGAGCTTGGGACTTGACAGTATATTCGAGGGGTCTCCTTGGGCGCGGCCCGCTCGAGTCGGGTTCCAGCTACCGCCTACGTACTGGGGAGCCTGAATAACAACGCAATGTATCGGCGCCTGCCATTATGAACGGCCGGCGAGTTGATGGGTTCATTCGAATGCGCAAGGGACACGAAAGACGGGCGTCGGCGGTCGTTTAGGGTGTCCGAGTCCGAGGAGAAAGCCCAAAGCCGTGCGTTTGGATGCTAGGTATGTGGTAGGCGTACGAAGCACGTATAGCCGGTTTGTAAATCAGAAGAACGCAGTACACGGTACGCTGTGGGAAGAGACCGACAGATCGCAAGGAGAACAGGTAAAGAGAGAGCGTTTTGGGAGGTTGGGAAGTGATTATTCAAATTACTATAAATGCTTATCATCGGAACATCAAATATTCGGGCCGTAAGCGCTCGCGGCTTCATCTCCACCCGGGCCGATCCCTCGTACTTCCCTACGCGCGGTTCTCGTTGGCTATTTCCCAATAATCCCAAGTATAAAAGCTAGTGGTAAGCCTAGATCTTATGTTTTCTAGTCCGAGTCTCACAGAGCCATCGTTATTTCTTGCGATCCTGGGATACTACACCTACGATATAGTCTACCTCGGGCTAATCAACCCATCCCCAGTGCTGAGGTGTATCGACGTTCCACTGAGTGTGATCTAACCTGACGGGATCATACGTCTTCTTTCCATCCTTTCCCACGACTGAGATACTCGGGCGGACTTGTGGTACATACGAAGAAGACGAACCCTCGAATGTCTTCCCGGCCTCGAGCCGAGTCTTCACAGACCGATGAACTTTCATGCCTTCCTCCATCTCCGACTTGTAGATCTTCCGACCTCTGCCTTTGTTCCATCTGCAACATCATTCATGAATCTACGAGGAAACCGTGGAGGAAACGGCGGAAGGACGCACAGCCACGTGTAACCCTGAATATTCTCAATCTCTCGGATGATAGCCTTCTGCTTCTTGACGCGTACAGGTATCCACTCCAGAACAGTCCACATCCAATTCGCCCTCAGCTGGTCGTACAACGGACTTAACGCGTCCTTTCTTTCCTCCTCTGCCTCATAACGTTCGTCAACATCATGCCGCAGGGCATTATGACGCATCATGGGCGCGAGCTGGAATCGTTCGTCGTCGCATCTTTGCGTTGCTGGCAGGATGATGGGCCCGGCGGAGGAATGAGAATAGTCGTATAAATACGGAAATGATGAAAGTCCCGGCAATATGGGCGAATGATGGCCCTTTCACGGGTGTGTTCTCAAATGCAGAGACATCAGGAGGTGGAGGTGGAAGACGAGGAGGAATATTTCCTAATATGGGAACACTATCAGGCCCGTATGTGATGTTTAACCCAATTTGTTGGAGCATGATGGCGTCGAAGATGATTACGGTATTGCACTTGAAACGTTCACGAATCATCCATCGCAGGGGGATACGTGAGAGGGCATGCGGAGTGTCATTCTTGACTGATCCTCCACCCACATCTACGATCCACGCATTATTAACGTCACATCAAGATTTAGCAGTCAATAAACTCACCCGTATGGACACCGGCAAACCATACTTCAAGGACGTCACTCTCCTGGCTCTCGGCATTGACCTGATCCTCGTACATCTTCGCCGCGCTGTAACCCTCGTCTTTTTCTATCTGGTTCTTCTTCATGATCTCTTGTTTCGTCTTCCTCGGGTCTACACAGTAGCTTGGCAAAAACTTGATCCTCCTCTCGTCCAACGCGAGTGCGTGGCGAAGGTGTCGAATCCCGTTGTTCTCAGAGACGAAGCGAAAGTAACGAGGGATGATGCCCACGGAAGCGACGGTGTCCCTGAATTGGCCAATATCGATTAATCATAAGAATGGCGTGTAAAGTATAGGTTAGTGAGCTTTGAGCTTTGAATATTACTTACCAAACACCAAGAAAATTAACGTGAACATTCCGACAGAACGTGCGCTTGAACGTTTCACTCAGCTCCAGACCTTCGGGATCCTCTCGTTTATACATATCGTATGCGAAGGGAATTTGCTGGTAATTGTACAACGGAAGCAGTCCAACCTAATCACATATGATGGTATCAGCGTTAATTTTCGGAATGTGTTGGAGGGACAAGGCGTGCACCTTCTGAAGCATGCCTGCTAGAGCGCGGGCTGTATATGCCCCTCTAGAGAAGCCAAATATACAGATCTTGTCGCCATAAGTATCTTAGCATAGAAGATATCAATAGCGCGCAAGTATTCCGGAGAATGGTCTCCATAGATTTACAGTTCTGCATCAAGAAAGCATAGCCGTCTGCAGGAATAGTCAAAAACGATCAAGGTAAAGAGTAGATGGTGTACCTCTTATGTGAGTGAAGAGTTTGTTGCGAACATCTCATCCAAGGCCTCATAGACTGTGGTGAGGAGCGGAGCGGTGATTACAGGGTTTACATACGTCCCTATTCCAGTCTAACGAGGAGCAAGTCAGCGTCGTATATTCTCGTCGCAGATACGATTGACTGACTGACCTGGTAATAAACAAGTGGCTGAGAAGTGTCGTCCTTTTTAAGCGTACAGACCAATGTTGCACAACGTTGGAATTCTAAGATAGAATAATATGAACTTGCACTTGTATGCTATATAGATCGTAGTACGTACGTCAAAATCAAATTCCTCGCCTGTGCCATCGAAGCAAAAGACAATTGTCCTATTATCATGGCAAGTAGGAATCCAGATACGCGCATCTTCTTTCCATTGAGACGGACCTTGCCTATGAGTTTGTTGACGCTCATGGCCCCGTGAACCATAAAGCGTGTCGTCAGAAGCAAAGCTAGTTGAGATATGAGACGCCTCCGAGATTGATCGTTGTATAGTAGATTGAGAACGTTGCATTTCGAGATGGAAGGGCGTGCGATGTGAGGGATCGACTGGAACCCCTGAGAATAATAGCCTCTTTATACTATCATTCTTGGAAGTAGGGACATGGCAGCGGGCATGGAAGCGATAGTAGTACGAACACCTACTCCACTTGTAAGATGGAAGCCTGAGAAATCGCTCCAGCATATCGTCCTAGCCGCGCGGTATACCACTGGACATGAAACTCATATCGGTGACTAGACGTAGTCGCCGGTAGCATATATGCACCGTGAATACTAAACAATTGCTCAACAGCAGCCCATAAGGGTATACAAGTATAGAGAGTACACACCAAGGTTCAGAACCATTCCTCGTCTGTCGCAATTTTGCAGTGGAGCGATATACAATTCTACGAGAACGGGTACCAGCGCATTAGAACATATATGGGTTTCTTCGTACAATGCGAAGCTAGAAGCATTGCATCATGAATGTATCACAAGGCCATGCAGAAGTGAGAGCCCACCTGATGTTGGAGGAGAATTTACCAGATTAACTCTGACGCTTTGCAGTACATTGAGAACTTAGGTACTCCGAGGTCATTTCTGAACAGCGGCGACACTGAATTTTAAAGCGAATACCTCGCAAGCACCGTTCCAGCAGCTTGTTGCATGGCAGAAGTAGCGACTTGTTTTACAACTTGGCGGCTCAGGTTGTCCTCCGAGGTACAGGCGGAAGGAAGGATGTAAGCGCCTTAGATTGAGCACTCGCTGAATGCCGACAGATTCTGATGCCGATTCCCCCGAATATTTGCCCAGCGCCTCCTCCAATTTGAAGTTCGCCGCAAAGCTTTCGACTAATTTTCGCAGCCACGCCTTGCAGCTTTCATTTACTTGTCTATCCTCAAGGCTCCGAACGACCAAGGGCCTATCTACAAGCGCACCTGCCGAATTTTCTTTGATCCATTCTCTCAGTAAATTCATTGACAAATCCCCGTTGTCCTAAATGGGCAAACTGTCGAACACAGGCCTCCAGTTGGTGCCACGATGGGCACCCGAGTCGGGTTAACTTCCCGACGGATTCGGCCTATCCATTTATTGTAAGTTTATGAATTTATAAGTATGCCCCTATCAGCTTATTCTAGATCCGTCCTGTTTATCGTATACAGTAAGAATATACTTACAATACGCGCGCAATATAAGGCAAAGACTTCCGCTGAATCAGTCTTGGCCGCCACTACCCCCAAGTCTCGGCGCGAGCTCCATACTGTGCCTTTGAGCGCCTCGTGGTTCCTATACTAGATGAACACGCGGCGTGAGAGCTTTGGCGCAAAGCCAGGCCCATCGTACACCATCGCTGTCGTCTATACTCCTCACGCCCCATGCCCAGTCCTGCCCAGTCCTGTGGTTTGTCATGTCGATTCCTTGCGTCTTGTTCGCCGTCCTCGAGGGATCGAGCCTACGCTGCCGTGACCTACCGTACTCAGAGTCTCAATCGCCCTGTGTGGTTTCTCCATCAGAGAAATTATACCATCGAGGACAATAAACGGGATTTCGAATCGCTCAAATCGCACTAGGACTATCGCTCCAGCAGTCTCTCCCCTACGACCCCACTCTATCGCGGAACGCTCGTACGGCATTGTCACGAGAAACGTTTTGGCAATAGCCAGCCCAGCGATTCATTTCATCACACCCAGAACCAGAGGAAGTTTTCGGGAGCTTTGGTGCAAAATAGTATAAATACTACTCGCTTGGTCCTTGAAGCATACAAGGCGATGCCTTCTATTCTCCACACCCTCTTCAGATGTCTGCGTACCACCCCGGTACCGATCTTTCCCTGGTCCGTTTTCGGACAGCACCTCTCAGGCGATGTCTATACGTTCACAATGAGCTCAGTGTGGCTCGACGTTGCCACATTTCACACGCCCTAGTTCACGGATGAACGAATGCTCAACATTTGTACGTGCAACGTTACATCATCCGCAGATATAACTACTTACCTGTATCCTGTTAGATCTTTGTAACAGATGTTTGAGCAGCATATGCACGTCCTGCACGGGATGAAAATATCGCTTGGTGATGACTCAGTCTACACGTCGCTGTAGACTCAGTCAGCCCAAGCTTGTTTACACACTCCTGCTTTTCAGTCCTTCGGTGAAGTACCCCCTCTTTCCGATAATCAATGCCCCTCTATCTGAGCCTGCCGCTCGCCTTCACTCATGTACCTGATTTTGATACACCAATTTGCTGAGTAGGTCGAGTCGATTAAAACTATACCACGATTGGCTGATATACTGGTAGACGCTATCAGTAGTCCTAAAATGGCTGGATCTGATACTGTAAACCGTCCCGGGAGTGGCAATGGATTATCCAAAGAGATGTAGTTGGCGCGCGCTGGTCACATATGGTTCATTAGTTACCCTTTCTGCGCAGATAGGTACAGGCGTCCATCGCAGCTATGCTAACTTAAATGGTTGGGGAACGATATGTATGTTCATGCATCCCTTCGGAAGATGTTTTGTCCGGCAAGGTGTACACTTCCGCATTCAAATCGGCTGTTTTCCTATGCTGAATGTCAAGTCCCAAGTGTAAATTTGAGCTGCGCGATAAACGTTCTTGGGAGAAGATTGAGGATTCAAGAGACAGGGGGTAAACAATTCTCGAGTACTGGTCTTCTAGCTTTCAGAAGTTAATTCTGGAGGCTCCTTCAACCGAGTAAGGGGGGCAGTTCTGAAGTAGATGCTACTAGATGCACGTGTAACATCAGCAATTACTCAGAACATTCCTCGCACCTTATCCAGCTGGCCACGATCCTGACCGTCTTCAACTATTGTTATAGATTTCCTGATGCATGAGCTTGTAGGCTGAAATACCATGGATCCCCTATGCCCCATCGTCCCCCATTTGGCCGATTCAGGTTTCGCCTGAGCCCACACTAGTCACCACACAGCATGTTTGTTATAGGTGGTGGTGAAAGATATTCAAGTTGCTCGTGTAGGGGCGGTGATTCAAGGGCACCACAGGGCGCCATCGAGTCGTACAGCAATTCCGGGAATTCGCCGAACGCCTCGTGGGTTCGAACCCGCGTGCTGCGGACATCGTTGGTGACAGCAAAATTTATGAAGGCCTACTATAGCACTTATTAGGCTCTATTACACAGCCGCCCCAGCCACCATGTGAGTCCGGAGATATTTCAGATTCCGTGAAATAATAATCTAACTGTGAGGCACATCTAATCCGTCCGATTAGATGACGCGGATGTTCCTGCCACTGGAATCCGAGAATCCCTATCAAGGGAATTTGAGGTATGCTGTCCGATGTCAAACGATATCGCTCGTTCGAACCTGAGGCCAGCCATCTCTCGGTTTAGACCTCTTACAACATAGTACAAGATGTAATGCAATATATTGAATGTACTATGATTTACTACTAGTACACAACATCTATGATAAATTGTTTTGAATTGCCATGGACTATGAGATATCAAGCCGCCAGGGGATCCGTGTCAAGGTCATCCCCAAGTGCAGCATACATTATATCACCGAAGTCATCATCATCCAATGCCATGCCCTGCTCCGATGGTCTCCCTGTACCATAGAGATCTGCATCAGCTTGTATGACCTGGTCCTCCCATTCTCGCCAAGCGTCTGAGTTGTGACCATTCACTGCCCCATGAGTATTGTACAGTGCTCGCAATTTCTCGTTCATCTCCTTCCAAAAACCTGTGTCAGCACCTTTGTCGTTCTTCTTTTTTGTCAGTGGCGTGGCTATCATGCGCTAGCAAAGTTTCAGAGTCGTCAGTCTACAACGTTGCTAGTCATTCGAACGGCCTCCTACCATCAATGCAATCTGCGCCGTGATAGACTTCCTTGTAGCCTGACTTGGGAGCTTTCCCATGTTCCAATCGCCGATTATTTTGTTTACAAAATGGTCAAGCGACTCCTTGCCTTTGATTGAAACGAAAATCTGTGAGGTTCCATCAGAGATCTCAAACATTGATTCAGGGAGCCGCCATAGCTACTGACTGCTTTGCGCAAATTACTGCGCTGACTGTTTTGAACTCCGTTTATCGCATCGTGTGTTACTTGTTCCACAATAGGATCTTCTGTTATACCGTCCAACTTAAACTTAGACGCATGTGACTTGATGTATGTCTACATCGCAGTGTCAGCGGCGATTTCGTAAAACCCAAACAGCCATGAGACTTACTTCCACTGATTGCGTAGTGTATTTGCCATACGAAGGTACCGCCCGAATCAGAAAATGTCGGACTGTATGCCGGAGCAATTTCTATATTAAAGTTCCAAGAATCAGCCTACAATGCCTTACTACTTATATGGATCTTACTTACCTGCTGTGGCTCCGTCAGCTCCCATATCTGTCGTGTGTGATCTTTGAGAGCCGCCAACGTAACTAGTGCCTTTGTCACAGCGTCGGATATGGTCTGGACCTCCATCCGAGTCGCCAGAATATGTCCAGTTAGCAGCGTGAACTGTTGTGCGTGTGATATCTGGCATACATTATTTCATGTAGTATCTAGGCTATTATCATAAAAATATACTCACCGTTGAAGCTTGATGTAGTATTGTGCGTTCGTTGGTGCCGAGACGAAGGTCGTTGATCAGTTGATCAACGAATTGAGCTTGAGCACGGGCCATGTTGTCAACCATGCCGCCGGACATGCTGTAGCTACTGCTTGTCATCATAGGCCCAAAGGTGTTGTCAAATTCGCTGATTGAGGACCCCGAGTGAGAATTCTGTGACACCGATCCAAGTGACTGATTTGAGTGCAATCCTTCTTGCACCCTGTATGGCGCAGCCATGTTACGAGCTGGGGTTGAAACTGTTCTCATGGCTCCAGATCTCACCGCTGATGGAGTTTGGCTGCCGACCGCCATGACTGAGAGAGTCGAGATATGAGCAAGCTTGAAGCGTCACAGAGCTTGGGAAAAGAGAAGAATTCCTGTTGTGACTCACCCCAGTGTCACACGAGGGTCAGATCGACCAGCTGTCACGGCTCGCCACCTTCGATCAACCTGTTTCCACCATCGACGGCACATGGACTCTACCAGCATTGAGGCTCAGATGGCCAGAGACCAGGTATCCACAGACAGGTGAGCAGTATTTGTAGCTTTGCACATCTTCGTCTGTTGTCTGACAAGAGCTCAAGAACCCCCATGCCTGTCACAGTATCCGTTCAGACTCCTGAAAAAACCAGTTATGACTATACGGGCCTCGCACCTTCACCATCAAGTCTGACAGAGTTCCCTTCCACTCCATCTGATACCTCCGCCACACGCAATCCAATCACCGGCTTGCGTAGACATGCTTTCTACCCTGTCAACATCAGCATGCCAAAGCGTGGTATACCAGAATTATTTCAGGTACATACCATGGCAGATCTGCACGAGCAGCTTGAATGCGCAAGATTAAACTTGGATACCGCAGAGAGTACAATACAAGCCATGGTAGCGATCGCTCGGGAACGATCAGCGCGGATCCTCAGGTTGGAGAGAGCACTGATGGAACAGGTCAGCTGGAGGGAGTCCTATGTCCATAACAGAGAACCTGCTCTTTATCGGGCTAAACGACCTCGAAGTCCACGGCAATGTTCGCCATCCCCCCCACAACTCCCTGAAAATGAAGATTTGCAGAGCCCCCTCACCCATAAGCGTCCCCGCTTTCGCATGCGTACAATTTCGTGTGATTCCCTACCCTATTCAATCCGTCGAGAGGTCCCCATCGAGTCAGATGAGTGACTGCTATTGGAGGGTAGAAGATGCCAACAGAGCTGGCAGGAAGACGTAACTTGCGACTGCTTCGAAGATCTTCCTTTGCAATATTACACCTGTAATCCTGTAACTTCAAGTTAGTTTGAGTTGCAACGTCATTCAGCGAGACCATACCGTCTGCTGTCCTCAGTCTTAACTGTGAGAACTTGAATCAAAGCCAGACAGTTGTGCACGGCTCACAGCAATAACCGAAGTTCTCACGCTTTGCTCTTACTCGCACACATAATAAATCAATCACAAACTTATTTTATATTATACTCATGGCTATCTACTTGAAGGAGGAACAGAAGGCCCAGGTACATCGGGTGAGGGAGAATAGTACAAGGCATAATGTGGAAAAAGTAAACTTGGAGGTGCATGCGAAGAATCTATGTATGACCGCGACGGAGGGTGACTATATCTATCGGGAAGTGTGGAATCATGCTCAAGCTCCTGGTGCTGACGTTTCTGCGGAATTTGAATGTAGGGTGATTCCATCGGCACAGGCGGTGGGGGCATTGCAGATGGTTGCACTGCGAACATATGTGTGGTATAATCCATGGCATGTTGCCTACAAGGAGTCTGCGGCTGTATACGAGGAGGATGTGGAGCTTGAGGGGTCTTTGGAGTGGCCAATTGAGTTCGTGCCGGACGACGAGAAGGTGTAGTCGGTAGTAGAGATTCAGAATTTTCAGCAAGTACTTTGTTGACTACCTCCGTGCGTGTAAGGGCGGGATAGCGCATCGGACTGCAAAGGGTTTGGAGTTTGACTGCACTGCGCATTTGCGCCAGGTTCAGGACTCGATCATCCGGCTCTCGAGTATGGAGATATTCATCTTCCCGGCGATCTGTATCATGCCGCTCCTGACGAACCACACGGGACAATGTGCTTGTGCACTGATTTCTAGAGCAGTTGTGGAACGTGTGAGCTGTACATTGTATGTGCTGCGCCAACTTGAGTATTGTGGACTATACTGTATGCAGATATTACTCACCTGCACAGCGACGACAACATGGCACCTAGTTGCACGCACTGACGGCATGCGGTATGGGAGAACCCGTGCTAGTATCTCCCATTTTGTAATCAAAACGAGTACAAGCCCATCTTCCTTCTGTATAATTTCTGCAATGCGACCCAACCGAGTGTTTGATTGAGACGCTTGGGCTTGAGGTGAGCCCTCAAACAAGACGAACCCCTTCAGGCGAGCTGTATCGCCGTTTTCGAGCTTGACAGAGGCACAGTTGTCAACCAGATCATCAAGCTCTGTCATTGGAATACGATAGCCCTTAGCTATAGCTTGTGTATTCCTCCACGCTATTGATGCCTGACCTCGGAGGAACGTAACACGGCCCATCATGTTCTTTGATTGGAGATTGGTCATGCCCATAAATTTCAAGAAAACAGCGTCGTTGAGCAAACACTGTACCTCTGGACCAGATTGCCGTCGGCTGTCCTCCTGAGAGTCTTCTTGACTGTATATGAATCCACCACTCACAAGATGACGGACCGCATGCATGAAGCTCATAGCCGCAGCGATGTCGACACTAGGAGCATGGCGGTTTGACAGAATGCTTCGCAATCTGATGACAAAGTTGAAGGATTCAAACCCTTCAGTGGCCATCAAGATCGCGGGACCAAAACGACGGATATGTTGGAGGATGTGAACGAGAAGGTGGAATTTCGGCTTATTGAACCACTGCACAGACCATAGAGCAGTCGCTGCGAGGAAGTCATCAATGGTATCCTCAAGCCGCTTCTGTAGATAATAAATCAGACATGATACTATCCTGCTAAGAAAGAAACATACCAAATAGTTATCAATATCCTCAATCGACGGCTGAAAGACGAGAGGAACTAGGCGGCTGAGTGCGAGCCAAGCCTCATATGCTGCAGGTGGTATCAAATCGTACAGCACAGCTGGCGCAACTTGAGCGACCACACGAAAATCTCTGCCGGTGAGAGACTTTGCATATTGAACAAGCGTGTTTGCCTGGAGTGCTGGCAGGTCCAGGTCAGCAACGTTGAGGCTTGCCAGACGCGTCTTCAGAGTTTTCTTGCCCGCAGCATTCTGTCGTGAAACCGCATCACGCCAGAAATACTTGACAAACCCAAGTAGGACCACGTGCAAGATTTCTACAGGTGTGTCTGCATGAGGATCAATCCCTAAAGCAAACAGACAATCAGGCATCTGCAGAATAATAGTAACAGAGCAAGTTACCTTTTACATAGAAGAGGGGGTTAAAAAGGAAATTGTCGTCTTTGCCATCGAGCACCTTGTCAACGAGATCATGGATACCATCGGTGGCCGGCTTGCCAGCAGCACGATTGTGAGCCTTGTGCTTCGCAATCTCGATTGAGAAACGTTCCACGAAAGACGTGAAATGCTTGTCTTTGATGCCTGATTCCGTAGCTAAGCCATCGACGCGGGATGGTGCGCCTGCCTTCACAGCTGCCCACTGTGTTTGCAGCGCTTCCAATGTCTCATCATGGGTTCGAGGTGCACCGGCCTATGGTGCTCAATCTCAGCATCTATCATATAAAGCTATCATGGTGTGCTCACCTGAAGAAATGTGCTGAGACGATGGTGTTCGCCAGACTTTGTGTCCTTCCCGGCATGACAAACTCGGCAGGAAAATTTGCCCTGCATCCCAATATGTGAGCTTAGCTCACTCTGCATCGGATTGTTGCCAAGACATGCCAACAGCCACGGAATGTACAAAACATCCTCCTCAAAAATGCAATCCCAAGCGGCCAACCCATGCTCCTGCATGTGCTGAAGATCTGCCACAATGCCCTCCAGCATCTCGAGAGGCGCCGCAATATTAGATGTCGCCAGAAAGTGGATATTGTAAGCAAGGTGAACCTGTTCACGGGGCAGCCCGCCAAGCACACATAGAAATGAGTTGTGCTTGTTCCATTTCTTAGAACTATTCCCAGATGTATCGTCACAGTAGCACCAGAGCGGCAGTCCTAGAACACGCCGGCCGTTCGCCTTTATCCGCCAGGGGTTTGGAAGCGGCACACTCCACGGTTCAATGTGTGATGCAGGTATCGGAGCACCAGGAATGTTCCGTGAAATACCCGAGAGTGTTGTAGGTGAAGGAAGGCCATAGGATTTATGTGCTTCGAGAAACCGTGGATAGCTTAGAAATAGCCGGCTGACGGGAAGTTCGAAGCTATCGTCTTCAGAACGTGCGTCAACAACGAAGACATCACTGGCAGATTCGTCCCGTCGCGCAATATGAAGTCGAAGGACTTTAGCAAACATGTTATTGTCGCGCATAAAAAATCGGATGGGTAGGACCGGCTGGATTCTACCTAACCCATCTGTGTTGGCAAGCGCAGGCTCGTCCACAAAATAATCCTGTCCGTCGTTGGCTCGTGTCATGATTCCCGAGAAGGTTGATTCCACCTCAGTGCGCCAGCGTTCGCCCTGCCACGCCTCCGCAAGGCGTTGATGGCTATCTTCTGGATAGAAATGAAGTGATGGGCGCACTATGGGATTGGAAACCTCCTGCCAGTAAGACGAAGTTAGTGACGGCCAGCATTTTGATGAAACTATGTTCATACATGTGCCAGTATGCAGGCAAGATTCGTCTTGCAATAGAAATTCCCAATGGCACTTTTGAGAAGCTGCGGCTGGCTGCCAGCTAGCTTGAGCACCTTCTCACGGTGACTCTTCACCACGCGGATGCTAGGGAGGCCGTTTACACCCAATTTCTGCGCTAGCCATCGAGCGATGTCCATCTCTGATTCCGAGAATGCGGCGCGTGGGAACGCCCCCAAGATGTCTAGTAGACAGTGCTGGATAGGATGTTAGAGTTTTACAATGGTAGCGGATAGAGTAGGTGAAAAGGCTGCACCTTTTTACTTGACCATGGATACCACGCCTCGTCATCGGATAACCCGATACCATCACTTGGGGCCTGTTCTAGTAGGAAGTAATTAGCAATGAGTAATACACGGCTCACAGACGAGAAATCACCTGCAAACTCATCGTACGTAATTGGCTCTATGGCGAGAGGATCACTACTAGCGAAGGTGAGTACGGCATCCTCGATGCCATCGGATGGGAGACCGTCTTGATCCAGTTCGTCGTCCTGATCCTCTAGCTCTGCCGGAGACCTTGTTTTCTCATAGACCATGAATCCACCCCAGTTGTCATAGATCTGATGAGGGGGGTCATTAGCAAGGGCTGGGCCATGCACGGTCGTGGTGTCAAGCGCAACATTGCGCGCTTGTTGTTGGACATAGATTTCGTCGGCTGCATCCTCCAACTTGTCCGAATCAGAGTGAGTTGCGTCGTGAGGAATGCCCGCCGTGTAGTCTGAAAATGGCGAAGAGGGGGGGAGGGGTGAACGAGGTTGAGGGTCAGTTCGAAGTTGGACGGGCGTGGAAGGCGTAGAATTGAAACAGTTCTTATCATCCATATTGGGACCAAGCGGATCACTGTGCATTGCGCGGCCGTCTAAGTCCCGCACATGCATAACGTGAGCGTTCACATCCTCGTGCATCGCAGCTTTCTTGAGAGATTGCCAGCGAGCGTTGGGACATGTCTTGCATCGATAAAGCCGGCCATTAAAGAGAAACACTAGGACATTGAATTCAGTTGTTTATTTTAAATTGTAACCTGCAATAAATATCATACAGCCCGGATTTTCGGGGGTATCTTGTGCCTCATTATTTGGAGGGTCTGAGAAATCCCAAAGGTTCATGGTTGATTGGAACCGGGAACAGTTCAAACTTGTTGAAGTGCAAGGTGTATACAAAAGTCTGATATGATTTGTCATAGATTCTGATTTACCAGATTACAGCACTCGGAAATCCACTGGAGCACTCATATTACAACCGCTCATGCTAAACTACACTGATTGAAGCACCGTAATTTAATGATCGGACGAACTTGCAAAATCCTGAGGAACGTTTAGTGGAATTGCGCGATCGGACTGTGGGTTATCAGAGATCTGAAATATCTCCGGACTCACATGGTGGCTGGGGCGGCTGTGTAGGGGATCGTCCAAGGCTTGGTCTAGATTCTGGAAGACGGATGAGAAACGGTGAGCATTCTGATTCGGTTTACAGTGTTCTTATAGGCAACATGATGGAGATATGCGGGATAATATGATTCTGCGCTTACTCTCCAGGGTACTGACTTCTTTGGATGCAGTGGGCTCTCACTGGCAGAGATAACAATATTATCCTCAAGCAAGAGAACCATGCATACTCCAACCAAAACGCAAAATACCCCTCACATCATACATGTCTTCTGCTTCCAGTTCGCGGAATACCTTGGCCCCCGTACGTGTCACATATGTGATATCTAAGATGGTTTCGACGCTCCGCTTGGAGCACATCTCAAACTTTCCGTACCACTTTCTCAATGTTCGCGTAGCTCTATCCCACGACTGCGACACTGGGTATGAACTTGGATCCCGGGGACTATCTAAAAGGACTTCAAGCAATCATTCCTCTCATTATGTTTAAACTTTAAGCACCACCTACGTTTATCAACTTTAAAGAGACGGTATGTTCACACGCTGATTATAGATAGGGTTTCACACTAAATTGTTGTCGTTATAAGCTCGGAGAACCAACGCATATATCAAGCCGAACAAGATCTTATACTGTAGCATGCGTACGCTTCGTACGCTTTCATATGAACAAAACCATGACCTAGGCTTGGCTCGTGGAGTCGAGACATTCCTCCGCGCTGCCCTTGCGGAGTCTCAGTGACTTCAAGTCGAAACAAGAGTCAATCGGATTTGCAAGCGATCCAAACGATGGCGCATATGACGCGACGGCTGGTTTATTCGTTCGATCTGTCGCCGTTCGAGTCGTGTTTTACGTCACTACCGGCAGGTACAGGGACTGCTGTTTGTGTCTGGTCAGGTCTGCGCCATATATCCCGTAATCACGAAATTGATAAAGCATTTCAGGTATTCTCAACCCATGATATCAGGCAAAACACCTACTAGTATCGGTCCAATGGGATTAAGCATACAAGTCTTACCATTGTAAAACTGAAAAATGCCTGAATCTCCTGCACTTATTCAATATGGATTGCTACGCGAGAGGAAGGGGTAAAGCGAGTCCCTTCAATACAAAATATGAGCTCAGCGCTGAAGACTACTTACAGCTGACCAGCCTACGTAGGTAATGGCCCTGTGACGAGGGCCAATGGGACAACCGACTTTCGTAATATTACGCAGCAATGGGGTAAGAATACGTCTTTATTATACATTGCCGGCGAACGCAATGTTCGAGACGAGGACATATTGCGCGCCGTAATCGCTCATTCCAGTATGTTTCTTCAATCTGCGATAATGTATCCCACGTCTGAACAACATCTAGATATTCAGATACGATCTACGTCGACATAACTCAGGTGATATACATACTTTCACTAAGCCTTTCCACGACCCCAATGAACATCGTCTCTACTAACTTCCTGCATCTCGATTTGGCTTCCGTTGGAATCTCTTCCGAGTCCTCGTTCAATCCCTTCCTCATTCCTTCCCTCAGAATTAATCCCAATTTGGTCACTGTGAACGGCGCTCACTAACTCAGTGCCCTCGAAAGAACCAGACAACGGGGTCGTCGGGTGAAAGGCGCGGTGGTGTAGGCGGATCTGTGGGACGCGTGATGGGAGAGTTACCATTCTGGGGTAATATGTTGACTGGGACGGATTCACCGCGGCTTGCTGTAGCCTGCGTCTGCCCCGTATCTGTAGTCATGGTTGTCATGATGTTCGTAGACATACCCTTATGAACTGGCTCGGACGGCAGAATGAGAGCGTCCGAGTTACTGCTGACTTCTCCTCCATCGTCGCGAGGCGCGTCATCAGAATGACCATGACCATCAGTCATGCCCATGGCTCCTTCGTCAACGTCGCCGTCGCCTCTTGGCATGCCATGGCCTATTCCTGAGAAAGAAGCCGAAGGATTGGTAAAGCGACCGCGATCATGTCTGTTGGAATATTCACGAATGTTGGCCTTCAACTTCTCGTAACCTTCCTTCACTCCCTCGCCAGTTATGACTGCAACGGCATTTCCAGATTCATCTAGCAGGTCCGAGTCCTTTAGCGGATTGAACGATGATATGTTTATGAACTTGAACTGGTCCAGGATATCAAGCAACGAGGACAGTAACTGGGGCGGACTCTCGTCAAAGCTCAAAGAGAAAACCTCTAGTAAAGATCATATCCACGGTAGGTCTTGGTAGCAACCGCAATTGAGATATGCATTGTCCAGAGATATGCGGGCTGCCTCTGTCATCTTCTGCAACAATACATCTCTTTTCTGTTCGTCCGACCAATATACCTTGCCAAGTGTCGAGTCCGCCAGCATTCCATTTGTTGTAGTCCTGCCGAGTGTGAGGATGTCTGCTGGCTATAGAAAGACCGATAACTTAGCTCAGAGATTTGTGAATGCCATCAAAGCGATACTCACCGACATATAGTTCCTTGGTTTCCGCTCCAATACATATAGCTCCTATGTTGCATGCGATCCGCAAAAGCTCGCCACGTAAATTTGCCGAATATGATGCACTGCTTGCCGTAGGCAAGCGATTACATATCTTGACGAGTCGACCACATATTCCGTCGAGAAATTTGGCGTCGAAATCCGGATACACAGGGCACAAACGCCATAAGAGTGCAATATGTACTGTGATCCGTTTCCTCTGTCGATTGTTCGTAGGTCCATCCCAATCTGTGATATCCCAAGGTTTGCTGGTAACGCACGCATGAAGATCGACGAGGACGAGGTAGCTGAGGAATCTGAGATGCGTCGCTTCCGAGCTGTACAGGTTAACCAGGGCATCTCGAAACTGATCACTAAGACGAAAGGACGTTGTGAGGCCGATATCATATGTTTCGACATGCAAATCATTCAAGGTATATCCATGAGCAATTTGACAGCCTGTAAGAAAAGCGTCCAGTAAGGTTCCAACACGGGGGGAAATCTTCCATAGGTCCGTTCCTCGAACACATCTTCCGCATAGTGTATAGAGTCCCGTAAGACTGAGCCTCCCATCCGATGGAGTCGGAACCACGATTTGGCAGGCTATCAAGGCATCTTAATATCTCGGGTGATAAGCGTGCGTCTTCGGAACTCTGGTGCACCCATTCCAGAGCTTGTATGAGCGGCCTCTGCCGTAAGATATCGTCCCCCATCTCCACCCATGATGGCAACTGTTCGCAACGTATGCGGTCAGATACCTCCCTCGACAACCTCCAGTGTATGTGCAGATCTCTGTGCCTCCAGCTCAGGAAATAGGGACGTGCCTCATAGAAACCATGTCGATAACACCGTGCCACCATATCATAAACAAAGGCGCACGCCCATCCGGTCGGGGATTTGTACGGACAATGTTGGAAGAACGCTGGAAGGGTGGTGACTATGAAGGCAACAATCAAGATAATCCCCGCCGCAATGCTGATGACAAGGGCGACCACGAAATCCAACGTCCACAAGAAGACGATTAATCCGATGAGAAAAAGAACAACTGCGACTTCTAGCAGGGCGGGAATCGCAGCGATGCCTGCGGGTACCTTCCACTTCACCCATGCTTGACTGAATAGGAGGCTGAGGAACCAGAGGATATTGATCCATCTTGCGCTCGTCGAAACGGTAAATGACGAGGCAGACGGATCATGAGATGCTGTGGAATTTATGAAGGACGGTGTGTATCCAGCTTGGCCGAGATGCGAGCAAGGATATCCGCAGAGACCTGTGCATTGTCTCCGTACGCTGGTACGACGAAGGCCGTCAAAACAGCGGAGAATAAACCCGTGAGTATTAGGCGCTCCTCGACCTCGCTATACGAGGGACTTCCATCTTCAATCTCAATATGTGGACGGCCCAGTACTACGAACTGTATCGCAAAGTGCGAATACGCGGCACAGCAACATCGACCAAGTCCTGGACGCAGAAATGGCAAGCGTGGAGGACTCCTCCGAAGATGTCTCGGGCGACAAAAGCGTGCGGATGAATCGGACGAGGGGGAAGAGGCGAGGTATGTTGTCCCGACGGGTCTGCACGCTTCAATACGGGGTACTGACTTATGCTGTTTTCATATTCTGGACTCACCCGCGACCTACCATCTTGTCTTCTACGGCCGAGTCAGAATATTCGATGGCTCCTTCGCAAACCTATTCGCGAGTCCAGTCGCTGTATCCAAATGATCTTCAGGGCTACGTTATCGGTGCAAAGACCTGGATTGGCAACTGACGCGCTCTTGCCACGGATGTCAGTCACCCCTCGGAAGGGCCTTCATCGCCAGTCGTTTCGAGACACCCGCCTGGACCACGACGTAGGTCGCTCTATAAAAACTCGGGAATGTCTTGTGCTTCGCGGAATCCACTGCCTCAGTCCATCACTTTCTGCCACAGACGTGAGATGGTTCCACCGCTCCTCTTGGCGTAGATCTCCGCCTCTCTGATTCTGTATCAATCCTAAATGTTTGCGCTGTTCCATTCTAGGTCTTCCAGCGTCTTCAATTGACCGCGGGATTATCGAGGATAGTCTGAAAGGAGTTCAACCAAGCGGGTTTCCGGATCTCCTTTCTTATCCCCGGTTTCTAAATGACATCAGCTTCGAAAACGGTATGCCCATACGCTTATGGCACACATTCTTGCTGCCCCATGTTTCCAGTCGAAGCGAGAATGGACGTAGATCAAACTAAACAGGAACATATACTGCATAAGCATCGCCGCGCGCTTTCATTCAGGATCCAGACTCGGTTTGAGGAAGAAATGCCAGAGGTGCTCCTCTGCGTAGCAAGTATACGGGACTGTTTTTATGGTCGGTGTAAGTATTCGGTACTTATATAGCCTGTCATTGTGAGATTGATACAGCACTTTGAGCAGTCTCAGCTAACAATATGACTGAATGCACAGATCGGTCTGGTAAGAATACCCATCTCACCAGCCTGGAATACTGAGATATGTCTTGATTTACTGCAGATATCAGACCTAGGTTGCCACGTTCTTACGAAATGTGAGCTCAGCGCCGAAGACTACTAGCTGAGCAACCTACGTAGGCAATGGCCGGCCCTGCTATGACGGCCCATGGGACAACCAAGGTCCAAGATGTGTAATATTGTGCAGTAGCGTGGCAATAATGTGTTTTATCTATACATTGTCGATGAAATCAATGTTCCAGACTGCGGGGCGCGTTGGGCACCATCACCGTAATCATGTCAATATATCTCTTCAATCTACAATAATGTATTGCACGTCTGAAAAAGTCCATCTGCTCATACCGCCTAGTCCTCATCAACATCGACGTAACTCAGGCGAGATATATGCCGTGTATCATTAGGCGTAGGAAGTCGATGCTACCACAATACCTACGTCCGTTGATCCACATGCTCTCACCCAAAGTTGACCTCTCAATGAACATCGTCACTAGTCGTTTTCTGCATCTCGATTTGGCTTCCATTAGAATCCCTTCCGAGTCCTCTTTTACTCCCCTCCTCGATCCCTTCCTCAGCATTAATCCCGATTTCTTCGCCTTGTTCACTAACTGACCCAACGCGCTCGAGATGACCAAACAACGGGTTCGGCAGGTCAAAGGTGCGATCGTCCGTGGACACAGGCGGATGTATAGCGTGCGAGGTGGGAGGATGAGCATTCAGGGGTCCGATGTCGGCTGGGACCAATTCGCCGTTGCTTGCTACGGCCTGCGTTCGCCCTAATACTCGGCCGCAGCCGTAGTAGAAATCGTGGTAGAGACACCTTCACCATGAGCTGGTTCCGACTCGGACGACACAATAATAGCGTCCGATACCCTATTGACTGCGCCGACATCTCCTTGCTTTTGATCTGTTCCTTCCCTGGGACCATTGTCGCTGGTGGTGTTACAAGGATAGATATGATCAGCAACCATGCCAATGACTCCTTCGCCAACATCACCGTCGTCCGTCGCTAAATCATCCGTCCCCCTATTAATAGAGCGATCGTAATTAACTTCGTCAAAATATCGGCGAATGTTCACCTTCGCCTTCTCATAATCTTCCTTCACTCCCTCGCCGGTGATGACTGCAACGACCCTTCCAGATTCATCCAGCAAGTCCGAGTACTCCAGAGGAGTCGACGATGATGTGTTGATGAACTTGAATTGATCCAGAATATCAAACAACGACGATAAGGACTGTGGACGGATTGTTCCAAAGTCTGAATGATCAAGTTCTAGTAAAGATTTTATCCACGGTAGGTCATGGTAGCAACCACAGTTGAGGTAAGTATTGTCCAGGGATATGCGGGCTGCATCCGTCATCCTCTGCAACAATACATCCCTTTTGTTTTCGCCCAAAAAAGGAGCGCTGAACAGTACCCAGTCCGCCATTACTGCAAAACAGTGGCGCGCTGCTGAATCAGCATAGTTCGTGTTCTGGTCGAATATCTGAACAGTAAGGGTGAATGCTGCATCAGCATTCTCTCGGTACCATTCCCCGCGGTCCTGCGGAGTGTCAGGACGTCTACTGACTAAAGAACAACAAATAACTTAACTCAGAGATTTGTGAGTTACACCAAATCAGAACTCACCCACGGCGGATAGCTCCTTGGTATTCTCTCTAGTGCATACCCTTCCGCTTTTGCATGCGGAACGCAAAAGAATGCCATATAAGTATGCTGAGTATGCCAGTGCATTGGCCGCCATTGGTACACGGTTGCACATCTGGATGAGCCGGCCACAAAGTTCATCCGAGTCGGAAACCTTGACATCAGTATCCCATGTCCAAGTTAAATCCTCTAAGAGCCGAATATATATCATAATCCATCTCATCCTTCGATTAATCATAGGTCCATCCTCATCAATGGTATGCCAAGGTTTGCTGGTGATGCATGCCTCAAGATCAGCGAGAATCAGGTTGATAAGAAGCCTCCTTTTTGAGCTGTCCAGGCGGCACAAGGCTATCCAAGTCGGATCGGTGAATGACCGGTATGGAATGCATGTATCGTAAGTTTCGACATGCAAACCCCTGCTCAGGGTGTACCCATGAACGATTTGACCGCCGGCGTCTTCGAAAAAGGCATCCACTAAGTATTCAACGCGGGGGAAATGGACCATACCCCCGTTTTGCGAACAGAGCTTCCATAATGTGTACAAAGTGCCGAACATCTGGAGCTCCCATCTAGCGGAATCGGAATCATGAGTTGGAAGGGTATCAAGACACCTCACTACCTCGGACGATAAGTGTGGGTCTTCCGAAGCCTGGTGCACCAATGCCAGAGCTTGTACGAGTGGCCTCAGCTGTGCGGTATCTCTTATGTCGTTTGGAATATGACGGCGCCGGAGAGATAAACCCATGCGGTTGTTGATCTCCATTGACACCTTCCTGTCGATGTATAGATCTCTGTGCCTCCAGCTCGGGAAGTAGGGAAGTTCGTCAAAGAAGCGGCTCTCAAATCGACGTCGGATGCGGTATATAGACCGTGTCACGATGTCATAGATGAAGACACATGCCCATCCAGTCGGTGATTTGTACGGACAGTGTTGGAAGAACGCCGGGAGGGTGGTGACTACGAAGGCAATAATCAAGATAACCCCCGCCGCAATGTTGATGACAAGAGCGACCACAAAATCCAATGTCCATAAGAAGACGATCAACCCGAGGAGAAAGAGCACAACCGCGACTTCTAGCAGGGCGGGGATCGCAGCGATGCCTGCCGGTACCTTCCACTTCACCCATGCTTCAGAGCGCAGCTGCCGTAGGAGGATGTTCTCCCGTGGTGAGGCGGTGGTCTGGTTCCACTGCAGATACTCGCGTATCCATTGCTTCGCCAGAATACCGAAGAGCGCCGATGAGAGACTGAATAGGAGGCTGAGGAACCAGAGGATATTGATCCACCTTGCGCTCGTCGAAACGGTAAATGATGAGACTGATCCGCCTGAGGCAGATGGATTGGGAGAGGCTGTGGAGTTTATGAAGGAGGGTGTGATCTGGAAGCTATCCAGCTTCGCCGAGATGCGAGCAAGGAAGTCCGCAGAGACCTGTACATTGTCTTGCTGCAACATCCCGTACGCTGGTACGACGAAAGCCGTCAAAACAGCAGAGAATAAACCCGCCTGTAGGTCAAATTTGAGTATCTTCTTTAGTGCGGCGAATGATTGGGTCACGTACAAAAACCAAGAGTGTGTCGATATCTTCTGAAAAAATCTTCATCGATTGCTCATCATTCTTCCACGCGTAGTCTTCAATCGCGGACCATCCGGTCTTCAGCTTGGGGGTATTAGTCTCCGCAGGACCCTGCATAGAGCAAAGTGCCAGTCGATTTAGTGGCTATCCGGTAGATGAGAAAATGTACAACTACCTTTGCTTTCGCTTGCTCCTCCAAGGTACCCATCGCGGTAGCAAGTATATGTGGACCTCTCACTTCTGTTGAAGGCGGAGAGGGTCGCTTGTAGGGGAGGTCGGGTCGTAGTGAATGTTGGGGAGGAAGGTCGACGAGGTGGTATAGCACTTGCCGGCCTCATGTCTGATGTATGAAATGAGGCGAGTGCATGAGCGTCAGATACATACTTTGACGTGTATGCGCATTCTCCACGCAGCTGCCTACGATAGATATTAGTGTATACTGTAAATTGGTGCCGGTATACATACCTTTGCAATGAAATAAGCGGATTATCGACCATGGAAAGATCCTAGAGTGTCTTCAGATCGGGGACGGAGTGACTGGGGGGGTTGCACGAATATCCACGAGGAGGCAGCGAACGTTGCCAGACGTACTAGACGCTCGACGACCTCTCCTCGGCCTCTCCCAATTCATACGCTGACCACCGGATATGGGTGCTATGAGCCACCATATAGATCTTCAACTGACTGTGGCACTGGAATCTCGAGGAAAGACTTCTCGCAAGACTCTGTGGATGCCCACACGGACGACGATAGCGAGGATGCCGGATATTCTGGGAGAAGCGAGCGCAGCTGAAGACTGGACATTTCCCCCGAGCATGAGGGTTCGGGTGGCGAAGTGCTGGGCTCCCTTCGCCTTGGACGCAGAAATGGCAAGCAAGCAGGACTCGGAAGATGTCTCGGACGACGAAAGCGTCTCGGACGGATCGGATGATGGGGAAAGGGTCGGGTGCAACAGCGTTCAGGATGTCCTCATCACTGGTGAGGTACGTTGTCCCAACGGGTCTGCACGTCTCTCAATACAAGTAATGACTTTTTCTTTTTTCAAATTCTATAGTCCGCCAGATGGCAACGCCTGGCAAAATTCGATGGCCTGGTTGCCCTCATTACTAGTCGCGATGTCCAAATCTTCAGGGACTGCATTATCCGAGGTGGAAAGACCTGGATTGGTAACTGGCGTGCTCTTGCCACGGATGTCAGTCCTCTCCTCTTCGAAGGACCCTTCATCGCCAGTCGCTTCGAGACACCCGCCCGGACCACGACGTAGGTCGATATTCCAAACTGGAGCCGCATTACTGCCATCATCAGCCAGGTTTGAAGAAAAAGATGAGCACGTCTTTTTTGTCCAAGTCGACGGTTTCCTTCCAATACACAGGGCCATGGGACATTTTCTGCTACGATAGTGAACATCGTATGTCATGATTGAGATCATGACCCGCGCAACCGGCTGCGCGTTGCCCGTAGCCCGCATATATTTCTAACCACTCTACGAACCACTATGCCTCTTGTATGTAATATCTCTACATCAGCTCTGTAGGCCCGTACGCATATCAGAATTGTTTTCCTCACAAATATCTCCATTCTTCATTCTCGGTCTTCGAAGGGCCTGACTGGTAGTAAGTACTACTACCCGGCATAACTACCATGAGTCTGATCTTCCTCGAATTCGATCCATCAGCGTTGAGTCGTTAATTCCTGTCTCTATGGCTAAACCAGGCACGCCAACTGGCAGGATGCATAGTTCTCTAGCCCTCGTTTGCTATCTTGTATTCTGGTTTTCGTCTACGTTAGGAAACCAGACATGGGGCGTCACCCCGTCATCTGAAGCTGCAGATGCCAGTGATTAAATGTTCGACTATATAGTCGTAGGCGGTGATTTGTCAAAGATTAGTTTTGCAACTTGTCTCTTGTAGGTGAGGATTTGTTGATCGAAGCAGGCGGGAGGAACTCATTCAGAGGTTCACGCCATCTTCGCATTTAGCCAAGTTTCTGGAGGGCCACTGGATTGTATTTGGCCGCGGATATTGGTTAGGACTCGGCTGTGTTATTTTTTCTTGTCGTTCTGACGAGTTATCAGAGGTGAGACGTTTGGAGATAACTCGTCTATCAATGCAGGCACCTGGACAAGGGACTTGAAAGCTCAATATGACGCTTTCTCGGTATTGCTGGAGCCGGGCTGGGATTGGGACAGTTTGTTCAGTTACATGAAATAGGTTCGTGTTCCTTATCAGTATTTGATCTTATATTATTTGCTGCGCGTTGTGCCGTCTGATTCTTCCAGAAAGAGTCAAGAGTCATTTCCTCCGACCGATACTCAGCAGCTGGATAAACGACAAATACTGCAACAGAGGGCGTTGGTTGTAGCGCTACTGCAAGGACTTGACTGGGGGTACAGTGCCTGAATTGCGTATCTATGACTCCTCTTGTAACTTTTATGCATGTATGGATATTTTCAGGACTCACAGTGCGGTCTAGTCCTGTTTATGATTCTACATTTGAGGTCTAAGTTACGATGGACTCGGAAGAACGTGCCTTACGCGTACTTACTATATAAGGAGCGAGCGCCTTCAGCATCCTTGATGGAGGTTGGTAGCCTCGTGTTGCGAATCTGAGATCCCGAAATGAACCATGCCGAGCGGCGGCATCTTTTCTCTTCGTTTTCGTAGTACTGTGAACCCCGGTTGTGAACCCTTGTGAACCGATTTCGTTTACGCATTCCGCCCCTTCCAGCTCTTTCAATGTTCTTGCCGTGTGCCCCAACGCCAAATATTTCGGTATACCAATGCTGCAAGTGTCCATGTAGGTTCAGCGTATTCGGTGCTCCCAGCGTAACGGTTTGCGTAAAGTTCTAGCCGGAGCACAGTGACATGGCTCAGTCACCGAGCCAGACAGTCTGGTAACGCGGGTAGCATTGGACTGATGATATGAACACTGGGTACCTCTACATGGTATAATTTGTTCTAAACTCCCTCCGACGGTCATCAGGTCCCGGCCCGCCATGTCTGAAAGGGTAAGTCAATCTCTCCTTATCATCATCTCGACTGACCCAGCACCAGTGCACCTACTGTCGTATATAAGGGCAAATCATGCCCACCAAGAGTCGATAAATACCTGAGTGGCGCACGCATTTGCATCGACTACGAAGATACGTACCTCTCTGGTATCTTATCCTGGTCAATCCTGAGATCTATGGTTTCAGTTTACGGTAGCCTTCAATGGTCCAATGGCCTGGGCATGGCCGATCGATACGGGACGAACGGAGCACCGGTAAGCAGTAAATCTGTATTTGTAGATATCGCAATGACCATTATATGCCTTCCGGTGGGAAACCCCTTGGCTGAAGCTCGCCCATCAACGATGCAACTTGGAATAGAAGACACAACGCTCATAATGATGCGTTTTTAGCCCTCCTCGAGCCTTAGAATCGTTCCGTCTCCTGGAATTGGGAACGTCCGCTCGGTTACATGAGAAACGTCGGTGCCAAGCTGTATCTATTCTTATATGTAACTGATAGTTTCTATCTGTCTACCAAGGCAGAATCACTATATTCGTCTAATGCACCACAACGTGCAAAAGGAGCGAACTCGGTCGCCCCCCTTAAAGGCACAGATGAATCACACCTTTCTTGATATGATGTAGCGTGGACCTCAACAGAAAGCCCTGATTGTGACTATGACGAATAGGTAATTGACTGTTGCAAGGACCTGAGTGGCGGTATGGCTAACTGTGTATCTATCACACTCTTGGTTGGTTTCACTATTTTCAACAATGATACGACTCTCATATTATTACCGCTTTTTCGGTCAGTCGATTGGCACAATTCGGATCATCGCTCTTCATCCGCACTGACACACCTCACACCTATAGAGAATGTCCGGAAGGACTGGCTAATACTTAGAAATAACATGGTGCGATCCTGATATCATGCTTTTCTTACACTATCTTCATATCTCTGACTTATATGTCTGATCTTTAAAGATAACACTACAGTACCGGGCCTTACGTAGCTACGGGATTGAATTTAGGCAACCTGATGGCAGTGGGGACACATTCACTGCGTATTCGCGAAAGGAGGTTATAGTCTCTGCAGGCGCATCTCAGGAACTCTACCTCTGGTCTACTGATTGGTCGTCGATAGACCTATCATCTTCTGCACTTCGGCTGACAGAGCATGATTTCACTAGGCCAAAGATCCTTTCGTGTTTCCGAAAATATAATTGATTGGATGTAGCAGCCCGTCAAGGCTTCAAACGCAAAATGGTAGAGGCAGCGACAACAAAGATGGTTTAGATATGATCATTTCTTGTCAAAGAATTGTCAAAACATCTAGCACGCGGAATGGGCCAAGATGAGCAACGAAAACTAGAAGGGAGAAAAGGCCTAGACGAATCGGAGTAAAGCATTCGCTCTAGGCGAAAGCTTTTTCTGGATAAAAGACTGCAACTGCGACCGCTCGTCATGTTCAGAAAGATGTATCTCGAAACTTTCCAGCGATTCAAATCGGTCGAGGACGCGCTGCAAAAGATCCCAATCCAACCGTTCCGCAGCCGCTTCATGTACCCACCACTGTACCTGCCACGAGTTGTAAATAGGTCTCCAGTCGAGTCTCAATGACCGCAAATTGGGGGTAACGTGGAGGAGTATTTCCAGGACTCTACTCCAGAGATTCTCTTGAGTGCCGATGGCATCCAGATTGCTGTCCATGATCATGCGGCAGTGCACACGCCAGAGGCACGTACAACTTGAAATATCATCCAACTTGATTTGATCGAGCATTTTGGCTTTAATCATTTGCTCAGCAGAAGATCCTCATACAGAAAACGTTTCAACATACTGCTGCCAGATAACTGGTAGGTTGAGGTCCGTAACTCATGTTCGACCTCTTCTACTATGCAAGGTGTCAAGTAGATCCTGATATAACGAACATCTCAACATACTGATGTCCCAGAGCCCTTGAGATTTGTAATAGTTTGAGGTTCGGAACCCGAACTCGATCTCTTCCAGGCGATGTGCCCAGCGCAAGAGGAATTTATTGACCTGTTCCAGCTCCTTGGCGTCGAGGCAGTCTAGATGCAGGGACCGCAGAGAATGAGGATCGATAGCCGCGTTACAAAGCTCTTTCATCAGTTTTGTGTGATTGCGACTGAGAGTAATCGACGACAGCGGAAGGCGTATGTCATACTTGCATGTAGACGGCAACGGCTGTTTAGGCACAGGCCGACCATCCTGGTACAAGCAGAGGTCCTGGACGCTCTCCAGGCAATTGAATATGTGAGGGAAGGTGCGGGATAGGGATGGAGGTACTCGAAGCACAAGACGATCGAGTGATATCTTATTTGCGGAGGGAAGTATCGCCGTCAGGTCTTCGTCAAGGGTCATATCCTGGAGAGCAAGACCACGTCCTAGCTCAATATCTATAGAGCTTAATCCGGGAAAGCGACTGATGAAGATGCGAAGAGTGCGTGGGTCAGCTATGACCCTGCTACGAAATTTTGATGACTCCAAGAATCGTAGTTCTCGAACATGAGGTAGAAACTGTGGGCGTAGACGGATAAGAGCAGGCAGCGCGGTAATATCATCCAATTTGCGTTGATTCGACTTGGAGGGCGGCGGGGCTTCATCCACATCTGGCACTACCAAATTGACAGGGCCAAGTGAGAGGGTGTGGAACAAGATGCGGTGACATGAACTTGTCCACGTTGGTCCGATGAGGGAACAGTGTTTGAGAGACGTCTTGTCGTCGCGGAAGTTGTCAACGATCTGATCGATGAGCTCCGTAGCTAGCTCTCCATGTCCAACACGTAGTTGGGATGTATCTCCCATCGACTTGAGTGCTATCGAGTCCGAGGTCGATTGATTGGGAGCGAGGGGACTCGGAATGTGTACAGCACAGAGACGGCGCGGGTTTATGTCCGAGTAAAGGTGACAGAGGTGGATAAAGCACGACGAAAGTAGTGAGCGGTGGTAGACAGCTCGTCGAGCGTTTAAACTCCATTCTTGAGTGGGTCAGCATCTGTGATCCAACTTTCCCGGCAGTTCCGGTCCTGGTAGGCGATTTTGCCATGAGCAGCGACGAAGAGGACACCTATGTGAATTGCTAGTGTGTGTAACTGACTTGGCTGCGTAGGAGGCTGATACAGCAAAGGAAGGTGTCGAAGACTAAGCACAGATGTGAATTCAATGAAGGTGATTCAGAGGATAATGATACCGTTTCGGCCCACAGGTATAGGGTCTAGGCTATGTGCGATCCTGCTCGATATGCTCAGTCTTGTTCCATAGACGACACGTACAGTACTCAACTAAAGGTAAGTATCGAACCAAATAAACAACTTCCACATATGGGTTTCTTCTGCTGACATATAACGCTCATGGCCGCGGACATCGACGTCCATGTCAAGCTTCCTCGGACAGTCACTTTCGACCCAGACCGGGAATGGCTTCATCTCCTCCGCTGCCCTGTGTCTAAGCTTGCAGACATCACCCTCTCTGCCCCGCCCTACATGTGGCTACGTTTCGCTACATACACCATCCTCGGTGCACAAGGCCGTTTATCCACATCACCCGTTGCACTCCACGAACCCGACTACGACGATTTAGTCCTTCCCCTCCAGTCCAGGACATTCTACTATCACTTCGAGAACGACTCCGAGCAGGCCCGTCTATTCGTACTTGACCCTGAACTCATGAATCCGCGTAGCAGTATCACACAGAGCACGAATCGGACAAGCGATTTCAAACAAGGGGTGCTGGCCCGGGATGCGCGGCGTTGTGTCGTGACTGGAGCAGCACGTACTCAGGCGGCGCACCTCATAGCCCACGGCGATCAAGTAAGTTGGTTGCAAAATTTTGTCATGAATCATTAACGGTCGTACCCGGACCAGTACATCAAGAGCGTGACAGAAGGGCGGAAGCGGTGCGAGGCCGACGTCGTGGATACCGTCAGCGATGTTAGAAACGGCCTATCCCTGAACGCACACACCCATGCGTGTTTGAATGCCAAAGACGTCGCATTTATGAGGGTATATGTGAAGTTCTAGTATTCGTATTGACATGCTACTGATACTGGCGTGTGGGAGCAGGTCCCGAATTTTGCTATTCGCCCCGGCAACGTGACATTCCTCATGGATGAAACTCCACCTATCTTTGACGATGATCACCCTCAATACCTCACACATTCACTGGTCCCAAATGCCGTCAACATGCCGTTTATGGCTGAATTACCTGGTCACCGTCTGACCACGCCCGAAAACCGAACGCAGTGGCCTCCCACCAGCCTCTTCGACATTGTCTACGCCGGTGTCGTCTGGAGCCATTTCGGCGTCAAGGAGCTGATCCCTCAGCTACGGTCCTATCACCCTGATAGCAAGACTGCTCGAGAGCGTCAGAAAGAACACCTAGACCACGAGGCTTCAGTGCGGAAGGAAGCACGTGCGGAGTCGCGTCAACAACGAGCGGACCGTCGAGGAGGCTCTGAGGCCGCCGACTCGGTTGGCGGGACAGAGGACGCTTCGGATGAGTGGGAGCATCAACTGGACGATAAAGACCCGACCGATATCGTATGTTTTCTTCCGTACATGGCGATGTCGCCGGGGAGCAGGGAAGCCGCGCTGCGGGCGGCGAAGGACGCTCGCGACAAGAAGTTGCACGACTTTGTTTGTGGATGGAGTGCCGGGGTCGTAGGCTCCAATGGTTTGCAGTGACCTATGTCGCTCTGAAGCTCGAGCACAGGATGGATCGTCCCTTCCTTTGACAGCTTCATGGGATGTTAGGCTCACTGCTTCTGTATGTGCAGCCAGACACGCTGGAACCGTACGTTTGGTCTTCCCAAGAGCAATGGCGTCCATATGCAGCGTATACCGATGGGCAACGATTGCCCTTCGGGTCCATTATCTGGGCATTTGTTGGATATATGCAAGAGCGAAGATTCCCTCAAGGAGGCTATGCCCCACTTACAGCATTTTTATCGCACACTTATGAACCGAGGGGCGGGTGTATCGGTGATCGAGCTTCCTGGGGCCTCCTATGAGCGTTGAGTTTGACAAGGAGGCGGAGCATGTTGATCATCGCATCCGTATTGCTCCCACTAGTAGCAATAGATCTATCAAGGATGGTCTTATCTCTTACTCTCAACGCCAGTTTTCCTGACCCAGTAAAGTGTATCGATCGACTGAAGAGCTCAAAGCTGGTGTACGAATACAATCGTTAATTTTGCGGCAGTCGACAGGCCCCGGTAGCGACGTGTCCAAGGAGCATCCTGTGTACGTACCGTGCAAGGATTCTGGCAATCATACTGGGTCTTCATGACGGGGTATATCGGACCGGTGTGAAAGAGTGCCTTGAAGAGAAAAGGATGCCAGAATTCCTAGGAACAGAGGGAGAAAAAGACAGACTGGGCGCAGAGAGCGCAGAGAACAGAGCAGCTCACGGACTGCGAGTTCCAGCAGAGGGCTCGAGCAACATGTATAAGTATCCTTCGTTTTTCTTATCACCCACCAGATGGAATGTCAGGGTTTCCAGGGCGGTCGTTAAGGCTATTACAGTATCGAATGCCGTCCTGTGCTTCGTACGATGTGACCTAGCTATACGTAGTCTCATTATGGAATAAGACACTCTTCAGTTCTGGCTTTTCAAGTTGAATCGCTGCTGCTGTGGGAACAATCGGCAGTGTCGAGCTGAAAGATCCTACCGAGAACTGGTATTTAATAAAAAGATATGGCGGACAAAATTCTTGAGATATACTTGGCATGAAAGATTGTAAGATGACCCGTGGTACTATGCACAAGCAGAGATCTAGAAGCAGGGGTCTCTTCAGCCTGTCTGGGCGTGTGTGTCGCCGGGTGCAGGAGTTAAACCGCCATACAATAAACCGGTCTATACATTATTTTAGCGACTCATCGATGGTACAAATTTAAAAGAAACACTCACAGCTGACTCCATTTTCTACATAACTTCGCCCTTCGAGTTCGTTCTATTCGCTGCCTGCATAGAATTCCCTTGTCGACAAGCCGCGGCCCTTCAGAGGACGTTTGGGCTTTGCCCTTCGCTGGCGACGCCTCTACTTGACAGACCTTCGAAAGGGTCTTGGATTATTTAACATGTGTAGAACGTACGCCAGGCTTATTATGACAATTCAGAGCTCAAGCTGAGATATTGAAGGTAAGTGGGAATATACAGAATTCGGAAGCAGTAGAAAAATCAGGCGCTCAGCGCTCAACGCTCTCCTCGGAGCTCCTCGGGCTGTCCAGTTTCACTCTCTTTAACTCTTCCGTCGTGCTTCATCTGCTCTTCAACAAAACACGCTACCACGCATTGAATCTGCGTTCATGCTCCCCCGATAGCACTCATGGAAAATACATAACTACTCGACAATTTCCGTCTCCGTAGCGCTCTGCCCGTATTGCGCAGCGGGCCGCCACCTTCCCGCCGAGTACTTCCACAGCTGCCGTCCGTATGTTCTGGACAGTTGTGAACATCACTGTATGATTATACATCATCAACTATGTGAAGATATATGAACTGAAGACCCGATACCTCTCTTTCCTTGTTCCCACTATGTCGATCACACTCCCGCCTGGTTTCAAGTTGTTACTCTCAATCCTTCCTCGCGCACTGCTACCACCAACACTTGTCCTAGTCGCTACCAAACTCATCCGATCCCATCTTGAGCTGCCATCATGGCTCGTCTTTCTCTCATCCGTGCTCTCATTGCCTGTGATGTTCACGATGTCGTTGTATTGGAAGGATTGGATGAATCGCAGAGCTGCTAGAGCGCAAGGGGCTGTCATGCCTCCTATGATTTCAGGAAGGCTCCCAGGGAGCGTGGATTTACTGAAGGTTATCAAGCAAGATCATGAGTGTCGCTTTCCTGGTGAGTGTAAAACTCCTATTTCATGTACTGTTGCGAGTGGCGATACTCATTATATGTGATTCACAGGGTACCGAATATTCGAACGGTCAGAGCAATACGGCCATACATATAATTTCCGAGTTTATTTCGAGAACAGGGTGAGTATCTATCTATGACTCTGGCACAACATTTATGTACTTCTATGTTCTAGATTATCGTCACAGAACCGGAGTACATCAAAGTGAGTGGTTTATTTTTCATGACCCTCCGTTGCTGATCACATGAGGCTCATCATCACCATGTTCGCATCAGATTGTTCTTGCAACCGACTTTGCAGGGTACGAGAAAGGTACCTGGGCTCTTATCGTACGGGTAAACTACCGCTCATAGTGCACTTCTTTAGGCCCTGAATTCCGGTTGCAGTTTAATGCGCTACTTGGAACAGGCGTCTTCAATTCAGATGGCGAGATGTGGAAGTAGGCCCCTGCCAACTCTTATAAGACGGAACGCTCTAAGTGTCCTGGTACAATAGATTTCATCGCGCCATGACCCGGCCGTTCTTTAGCAGGGATAGAATCTCCCATTTTGATATCTTCGATCGGTAAGTTGCTCTTAGCCTTAGTATGGCCGCGTTTGTTAAAGCATTCACACAAGACACGCAGAAGATGCTTTGAACCTGATTAAGGAGCGTACCCGCGAAGGCTACCCCATTGACTGGCAGGTAGGATCTTCCTTCTGGCCGTAATGATACGTTATATTGATGTGAATGCTGCATACAATAGGATCTTGTCTCGCGATTCACTCTTGACTCAGCGACCGAATTCCTCTTCGGCTTGGACGTCCGCTCTCTCTCAGCAGGTCTTCCATATCCTCCTTCGATCTCATCATTCCCTCCCCTCGATGCTCTCAAGCAATCCAAGCTCAACCTCCAGGATACTCACCCAGCAAACATATTCGCACAGACATTCCTCCGTGCCCAAGTCACTTCGACCCACCGTGGACGATACGGCCCCATGTGGCCTTTATTCGAGTTTTGGAAGGATAAAGTGAAGGAACAAATGAAAGTAATTGATCAGTTCATTGAGCCTTTACTTACGGAAGCGCTGAGCAAGAAGACTAAAATGGAAGATACAGAGGGATCTAAGCGGGATGGGGAAGACCAAGAAGAAGAGGAGACCCTCCTAGCTCATCTTATCAATTTGACAGACGGTGTGTTCTATTTCCTCCTCCGCCTAACTAACCGCTAATCTTGTGTCCATCTTTCCTTAGACCCACAGATCATCAGGGACGAGACGCTCAATATTCTCCTGGCAGGAAGAGATACAGTACGTACATCCTTGTTCTATTCTGCCCTATTCCGACAATGCTAAATCCAGTGTTGTTCCATCTTTATAGACGGCGATGACGCTCACAGCCGCAGTATATATGCTCGCACTGCATCCAGATATGCTCGCAACGCTGAGAGCAGAGGTATTAGAGAAGGTGGATACGAGGAGGCCATCCTACGACGATATTAGGGATATGAAGTATCTACGGGCATTCATCAATGGTATATACATTGCCACAAGCTGAACCTGCTGGCTCACAATTTCGGTCGTAGAAACTCTGCGATTGTATCCGGCTGTGTAAGTATCCCCAGTCACTGATCTTCAGAAATTCCCTCATTTTCTCTCCCTTTGTACAGACCTTTCAACATCAGGCAAGCGTTTCTGACAATCGATTTCTATGGGACGTCTAATCACTGCGACTTTCATGTCCAGATTTACTACAAAGAGCGCAGTCTGGCCTCCTCTCAAACCTGGAAACAAACCGCTTTACATCCCATCCCACACACGTGTAATTTACTCTGTCTTTGCGATGCACCGGCGGAAAGACCTATGGGGACCCGACGGTAAGTGTTGAGAATTTTGTAAGAGCTTCTTTCAAAGCAGCTCTCTGATACAGACGACTGGGTTAGCGATGGATTTTGACCCAGATAGGTTCCTCGACGAGAGACTATCCAAGTACCTTACGTCAAACCCGTTCATCTTCTTGCCCTTCAACGCAGGACCCAGGATCTGTCTCGGTCAGCAGGTAAGCGTTCCTGTCCGGAAACCTTGATACATGCGATACTAAACTTTCTAATCTAGTTCGCATATAACGAAGTTTCGTTCATGCTTATCCGCCTTGTCCAGCAATTTTCCTCCATCTTACTCGTCCAAAAGGAAGCAAATCCGGAGAAGATGCCTCCGCCAGGATGGGCGGAATCAAAAGGATCAAATGGGAAGGATCAAGTGAGAATTAGGGCGCACCTAACCATGTTTGTCGACGTGAGTATTGCTTTGTTTTGCTGTTCGTATTCGAGATGAGACAGGCACTGATATATATCCTGCGGTCTGATTGTAGGGGGGATTATGGGTGAAGATGGGTGAGGCAGATTTGAAGTACGAAAATTGAAAATAATCCCCATGACGAAGCCCTGTGGGTGGTGTGGAGTATGTTTGAGCTATCTAGGGATTGTTCAAAAACGGATTGTAATGACTCGGCCGTGTTCTGCTCCTCAGGCCTCAGGCCTAGTAGTGACTGTCGTTGATCATTGTTCATGCACGCGTCCCAATATTTTGTACCTAACGCAACGGCCGGTCCGATATACCGGACCGCCACCAGCGCTTGATGACTGCCCGACAAAAGCCGATCGTTGAAGTTGCAAGTTCATACTACCTACACCGCCAACTGTACTATATGCCGCTATAAGGTATTTGAGATCAGCCGTCGACGGGCAAACTGGGTGCCGAGCGTTCAGCACGTGTACATCACGCAGGGAGCTTATCTCTGATTGGATGTGATCAGGTATCGCTGCGCTTGCGGATGGCTCATTCACCAGCTTGCGTACAGCTTACAGAATATCAGCCCGCAACCTGGTCTCCTGTCTCGCGTGTAGCTAAGTGACGGCGCGCGACAACCTCAATCAGGCTTGGTTGTCACGATGTGACCCCAACCTCTCAGATGGCAGATTGGAACCTCTCAGAGACAATCTTCGGAGCTCTCACTGTATCAATGTGAAGACCTGACCATTAGCTGTTAAGATACCTTGTAGCACCCTGATGACACAAAGAATATATACTAGTAATTATTTGGATGTATTCCTGCCTTCATTATACATGAATGATCAATTTTTACATGTATCTTGTCCATTCTATACTTTTTCCAAATGGTTCTACTGAGATGCGGAAGAGCTGTCCATTGAAAAACAGGACTTTGACGAAATTCC
>MLYV02000958.1:0-16224 GCA_001913855.2 Hermanssonia centrifuga
GTATATATTCAGTATTAATCATAAACGATAACTCACAATTATCGAAGATATTCATATATGATTATGTTCCACCAGTGTTAATATGGTTAGCGCCTAAGTCACGCGGAAATCGTCATAAATGTAAAAGACACTGCCGAATTCGAACCCGCGCTATTCAAAATAATAACGACCTACGCGTGGTAACCAACTCAGCCACACAGGAATATAACTGTATTGACATTTTTGGGATACATACCTACCATTTAAAATTGTTAGGAGCCTACTAATCATGTAGCAGCCTGTAGTTGTTTACTCTAATCGTGCATGTTCGCTAATTGTATATGATTAGCTTTGTGTATATTCATGTTCCTCTTCTCAGCCACACCCCGTTGGAACTATATAGCAGCTATGAATTATTATTCTAATCGTGCATGTTCGCTAATTATATATGATTAGATTTGTGTATTTTTATGTTCCCATTCTCAGCCACTCCCCGTGGGAACTATATAGCAGCTTGCGAGTGGCTTCGGCTATTGCCGGCCAGCGGGGCAGATCTACAAGCCGGACGGGTCGAGACTATGGGCTGGGTTAGAACGCTCGATCTGACACAAAGGGCTATAACCGTAAGTTTATCCTGCTAATCACGCAGTATGAGAATGCCGGTTAAGTATACTTTCATTGTGTAGAGATTCATCATATACCCTGACTTCAAGCATGCCTCTTTGCTACTCATCTTTATATTTCTATGTATTCTTTATATTCGTGTTCTCGGCCACTCTATGTGAGATATCCAGCGTTGGCGGCATATTGACGAGCGAGAATAACCTGTCGAGACCTGTCGAGACCTACAGAGTGGGCCCAGAATGCTCGATCACGATCGTAGCAGAAGTCCCGGTAGGTTGGCCCCGCGAAGTGATCGAGAAATTAAAGTTATACTATCGCAAGACGTGTAAGTAGGCCAACCACGAGCGCCTTTACGCTGAAAGGAAAATGAGCATTTATTCACCTATTGAGTGTTAAAATATGCCAGCTGCTTGACAAAACTATTTCAATGCGCGGTACATAGCATATACGACCATCCACCTCTCGTTTTCATCTCCCAATCACTTTTTCCTTTCCGCGACACGAACATGGCAGATAACAACGCTGATCCTAGTATAGGAAGTACCCCGTATACAAGTCGAAACGTTGTACACTTCTTCAACGTACCGTATTCATATCAAAACATAGCTGGGTCGAAGGGGGCAAATGTCAGTGCTTCTATTATCTCCTTGGTTTAGTATTATACTTTATATTCATTCCAATCTTTGCTGTGGAACATGGTTTCTGCTCTGGAGCGGTAATGAAGGTCCGTCTCGACGACCCGCAGAACAACCCTCCGGACCTCTCCCACTCTCTGGATGCCATAGGGCATCCAGCAGCACTACTTACATGTTTTAATATATATATTTACCTCAATTAGTAGTCAATGTAAATTCTGTTTACACTGGTTTTGTTCGTTGGAAAGGCTGTCCGACTAAATGACGTTGGCAGGAGTATCCATTACAACGGAGAGATACGAAAGGACATGGTATGCATGAAATAAAAAGTCGATATGTGTACTAGAAGCCGTAAAGAGTCCGGAATGCACGCCGATGTACTCTGAATAGGTGTCAGTCAGTCTCATGGCAATCGGGAGACTCTGAGTCACGACCACGTACCTACGACCACAATAGACCAAAGCCCCGTCGTGCAAAGCTCGGTCATAGTTTCCTTCGCGCAACAGCTGGACAGCTTCGTGCAAACAGGCTACAAGCCGGACCCTGCTGTATACATCCTCCTTCATCGTCGCCTTGCTGCAAGTGCGTCCATTCCATTCGCCCTCTATTTCGTACAGCTCGAGGGAGTCCCTCACCCTCTGCACTTCAAGCTCCAGTCGAGGTTGCACTTCGTCAGCCAGGTCTGTGTAGCTGACGCCCCAGAACTTGGAAAGTGGCTTTGAGGGGTCGTACCGCGTCGTCCAAAATACCGTGGCCGCCATCTGGAGAAGCTCATCATAGAGCCGTTTTTCCATCATCTGTTGCAGTGGCGTCCACTCTGGATCTACCTTGGTATCTTTGACCACAATGCCATTGGCATAGCCACTTTCAATCGAAGTCAACAACGACGGTGTCTGTGTGACATGCGGCATTCTTACTCACCTACATTCCCCGGTAAGTCGTCGTGTGCCCTCCTCTATCAGTCTTGCCCGCTCCTTCTTACTAACTTTGCGACGGAGAGGCCGGCGCACCGCGTTGTACACCTGTTGGTATTCAATGCGGGAGTTCCTGTTGCTGTCCCAAGGTGTCAGATGATCCGATAGCCACCCAGACTTATTTAAACTTACCGGGTATAGTACGAGTCTCCGCCATCCTCTCGGTGTGTTGGACATCCGGCCAAACGAATACTGCCAGCCATGTTTACCCCGGAGAGCGTGTTTCGAGTTGGAGTAAGTATAGCGGCACTTGCTAGTATTAGAGAATCTCGAAGTCGTTGTGAAACGTGACTATTAATCAATAATGAAGTTCTTTTTCAAGTCCTGATTGCTCAATTGGATGCGCGCAAAAGCAAAGTAGTCCATCGGAAGTTCGAACCCCAGTCTGCTCTGGATTTTGCCCGATAAATATACTTTTTTTTTGGCGACCATGTTCTGTAACATCTGGTTGCGAGTTCAAATCCAGCGGAAGCATTAAGTTATTTTCTTACTTGCCCACTCATTATGTTAGACATAGGATAAATTGCACCGAACACTAATTATTTACACACTGTCTAGATGACCTGCACACGGACACCATTCATTAGAAGTGACAGCTCTTGGAAAAACTCCCCCTGATCAATCTCTACTGCAGCAGCAAGGCGAACCAAGACCGAGAAACGTCCGCTCCGCATAGTCAGCATATCGTCACACCTGTGCCATACCCAGTCGCCGATGTACTCGCTCCATATCTTGATCATGGTGTCAGGCATGACGGCAGACATCTTGCTTGCATTCTTGAGGTCCATGAACCTAAAAACTGCTGGAATATTCCTTTCCACGATGACGACGGCCTTGGGCTTCAATAAAGCAGTCAGCAGAGTTCAAAAAAGAAGAGAAAGGGCCCACCCCAAGCCAAATGACAACTCTCAGGTCCAGCTCACCCTTGGGAGGGTACTCAACGGTCGTCAAGTCTCCTGCACTTGAAGCAGAGGACGACGAGGTCCCCTGTTACTACGGTAAGCGACATAGCATCTCTGGCATAACTGGGACTCACGTGGAATGTTCTGCTGGTGCACACGGCCGTTGGTCGCGCCACGGCGACACTCGCGTTCGTCGTTGTTTGGTCTACGGTGGGTGCACCCTCAGCGTTGAGGACGTTCGTGATCCCCGAGTCTTCATCGGCTCCCTGAGCGTTGAGGGCGTTGGTGGTTTCCACTTCTTCATCGGTTGCGGAGCTCTTTGCTTCGCGCTTCTTCTTTCTCGGGTTACGCAACGTCCTGCCTTGTGGTTCAGGGATGGTCGCGGCGTTCTTCTTCACATCCTACACGAACGTTAGCCTTGATCAAGACATACTCGGCTACTGAACCTACCGATATCTCGACGGATTCAACCTCATCGACGTCACTGCGACGTCTCTTTACGCTCTTCTTGCGAGGCCTCGCCGGTCCCACACCCACATTATTTCCCCTAGCTTTAGGACGGGGCTTCTCGACGACTTCCGTGTCCTGTGAGCAGTCAAGCTACTCAGCTATCATAATCAAAACATGGTGAGACACGTACCGAGATTACAATATATTCTACAGCTTCCCGTTCACGCTCTGCAACAGCAGCAGCAGCAGCAGCCGCCTTATGTGCCTTCACACTCTCCGCAATGACCTCTCTCACCTCCGGAAATTCGTCGTCCGAGACGTCCTTTTCGCATACAGGCACCCCACTACGTTCAGAGGGAACAGTTTTCGTGGGTGTCACGAGGGGACCTGAGCGTGTGGTCCATGTCCGCCGGCCATTTGAAGGAGTCCTCAGCGCCGACGCCTGTATTCTGGGAGGAGTTCTAGGATCACTTTCGACGGGGCTGCCACGTAGAGTCTCGCGTTTGACGGGGCTGCCGCGTGGGGTCTCGCGTTTGACGGGGCTGCTGCGTGGGGTCTCGCGTTTGATGGGACTCCGAGTCATCTGAGGAGCCAAGTCAGCTCAGTTCCAACGCAACCTGGTAAATACACTTACAAGCGACTCGATCAGTTCCGCCATGTCTTGCTTGCGTACCTTGCGGATCTCCTCAACGTGGGTGGGGCACGGTGGAATCTGCTCAGGTACGCAGAGATACTTGCATCCCGGCTTGGTACACTAAAACACACAGTTCAGATCGATTCAAAAGGCTACAAGGGTATAATCACTTACGTTGATTATCCATGCTCCACCCAGTTCGGGCTTTCGACCCATGTGAAGCTTGAGCCCGCCTAGGCACATAGGACATAGCTGCGGCAGACCGTCCTGCGTGGGCTTGCGTAAGTGGTTGTATTTATCGCATATACCCCGAAATGAGTCAGTAAATTTGGGAAAGGCGGGGATATCGGTCTCGACATCGAGACTGGGGGGGATGTCTAACCCCTCCAGGAGATCTTCTTTGCTGTGCGCCAGGAGCTCTCGCAGCTCGGATTCGCTGACCACCTGCGAACAGCAGTGACGCGAGCATAAGTGTTGGTATCGGGCGCGGCCTGGGGTTACGGGCACAGAGTACCGTGAAGGTTGTGTTCGCGAGAGGACGCCGTGGCGGGGACGGGTCGGCGTACACGGTGCAGAGCTCGTTCGATCCATGAATGTTGTCTAGCTCGTGACAGGCGATACTCTGGCACCCCCGGTCCCTAGCATTTTGTAAGCTTCCTCGACGTGTTTAAAATCTTTTGTCTCACCTTCGCAATCGCCGGTAGATTGTTTATTCTGTGTTTTAAGGTTTTTCCTAGTTTTTCCTCTGCCTCTAGACCACAACCGACAAAAAAGATTCCCTCGCTAGTTAATTTGAATTGATGTTTATCTGGAAACCCAGCTTAGGGTCATGGAATTTATTTCCCACTAAATATGTATATTAATTTTTATCTGAATTAACAGGTCATTGGCCAGACAAGTCTTACATTTCGCGTCAGCGCGCCTTGCGTTTCTGTACAGGCTCGCAGCCACTTGAGTAAAATCAATAAAACTGAACTGCAGGTGGCAAGATCAATGCCTACCTGGCGGACGATCGTTTATTGCCTTTAAACCGCGCCGAATTATAGCTGACAGTAGAGAGTCAGCTCCTGAGCCCTGCAATCTTTCACTGAACTCACTCGTCATTGTTAATCGTCTTCGCACTTGGCTTGTGGACTCGGCCTCCCCGTCCCAGAGCTTCAGGCTGTTCCTGAGCGAGATCTGACTGGACGTCAGTGGCTAAATCCTTCGCCCTCGATCTCTTCGTCTCTGCAGCCTTACGCGCAGCAACACGTCGCTGTTCCTTCTGTTTTTCTTTCTTCGTCACAGCCAGTCTTCTAAGCGGTGTCGCATCGCGCGGGGTTGCAGGGGAATCTTCAACGTCAGGTATCACCTCCTGTGGGACGTCAGCGATCTATGTCGTCAGGTAGATTATGTCTCTCTCACCACTTGATCGCTCTGCAGCTCATCTGATGTATCGTGCAAGCCGATGGGCTCTTCTGGCCCATCTTCCTCCATTGCCTTGTCGGCGAGCTCGATGACCTGGGCGTCCGCGCCCAAAGAATCCTGCGCTTTGCAGTCTCGTTGCGCTAGTTCGCCAGTGCTATTGTGCGGAGTGTCACGCTCGTCAATGGCTTGATCATTTGACCCCCCTTCAGCCTGCCGGACACACTGATCCGCATGCGCTTTCAACAGCTTGGCCAGGGTAAACTCCATTGGTTCCGGCTCTGGACTTGGAGTTGCCGGTGCTGGAAGTCCCACCACATTTTAGTCATAGCGGTGTATTCTAAAACAAACAACGCACCATCGAAAACGTTTCGCAACCAGTTCAAGATCTCAGCGTCCCAGCGATCCTGACTCCAACCAGCCCGTTCACATAGGTAGTGGACTAAGGACCTCTCCTTGTAGTCTTTACTCACCGAATTACTGTGTATTCCTGTTAGCAGCGAACGAGAGCAGCGAGAACATCACGCACCAGAACTGGGTCAAGTTTCCAGATTGGTCTACGCCGCCCGCTATGGTTACACCGCACCACCCGGTCTCCTTATGATAATAGTCCCAGCTGTTGTGTATAACGTCTGGAAGCTGCGACACCAACCTCCAGGATAAGCATCAGATGGCAGTCAGATCCTGTGAAAGCGAATGAGACTTACGCACACCGCTGGAACTCGCGCATTGAGGGCGCAAAGCCGGTGTCATCGCTAGGAGTCGCGCTCGCATTACGCCGGTCTGCTTCCCCCTGCAAACGAGCTTTCTCTGCCTCGCTCAGCGCTTCAAACTCGCGACGAACTTGTGCGTTGTGCGCTACAACATCAAACCGGCCACTCACGGGTTTCCCTACTTCATCAGGTGCGTCTTCTTCCTCTGAACTATTGGAGACCTCTCGTTGGCCCTCGCTGACACTCTTATCCTTTCGCTCGCGTCGATATACGTCCAGCGCGTTTTTCTTGCGATCAGATTGTACAGGGGGTAGGACTTGTAATATAGCGCCTCCTCGTTTGCGCTTGTTCGGGCTGTGATTCTGGACCCATTTGTAGATATTCTGTACCACAATGAAATGAACACCTCAACAGAATGCCAAAGAAAGGAAACTCTAACCTCAAATAAATTCGCAATCCTCTGCGCACACTGCTCCTCGGTCTCAGCCTCGATGCGTTTCACTGGCTGTCCACTGCCCTGGAGACTCGTCTTGCGCATCAAGAATGCTTCATTGGATTCAGCCTCTCGGGGTAACAGGAACTGCTGGGGGTATTTTTCGTGCATCAGTGTTGCTGCTCGTCTCAGACCTCCATCCTGGTGCCCATGCGCGCGCCCTCGCTTCGGATTTAAAGAATCACTGTTGTTCGCAGAGATTAGGACGCGCACGTCAGAGCTTACGAAAGTCTGCTTGAGCCAAGCAACCTCCTCGTTGGTCCAGTGCTTGTAGTGAGGCATGATTGGGTCTGTAGACTGGTTGGATGATCCTCGTGAAGGATCCAGCGGGTGGGGCCTTGTCAGCTGGCAAAGTCACAATGCCACTAGGCGGGTTTGCACGATAACATTTGCGCAATCCATATCTGGGATATTCAACAGGAACAATTAGACATGCCAGGATATGCCAGACAATTACATGAAAGGCACTGGAGAAAATACATATACACATAATCCAAAAAAGGCAATCGGAGAAAGCAGCAGGTAACAACAAAACGAAAGAGCGGAAGCGACACGAAAAAAAACACAAGCGACATCACCAACAATTATTTTCCCCGCGTTAGGCCAGAGGGAAGCGACGAGGCAGTGCAGGAGCTCGACCCGCAATTTCATAGAAGCACTGGCAATAAAATCGCGCCATCTGCATTTCGATGTGCTCAATACGAAGGACCGAAGAAGTGTAGTCAGAGACGCGAGCTTTCTTGAGGTATGGAGGAGAATCTGGCCAGCGTGCTAGCACCTAGACATGAGCATTGTCAATAAAATGTTCAGTTAACATGGAGTGTCAGCTTACCTGTCGAAGTGCTTCCAAATGAGGCACACGTGCTTCGACCGCAATTGCGGCAAGACCGTCCACGGCAATGGGCAAGGACCCCATCACAAAGTCCCGATCGCTGGGGAAGACTTCAGCAATGAGGCGTCGACGCTCATTCTCCTTCAAGTGGCGGTCCGGATCTTCGTTATCGATAGGCACAAGCCAATAGTCAAGCTGCAAGAGCTCATAGCGGAAACCTAACTCGCTCAACTCCCACGCTATCTGCTGATAATACAAGCGCAGATCCTCTGGCGTGCAATTTTTCAGGGACCGGCCAAACCATTCATCAGGCGGTTGGATTTCCAAGATGTCGTCCACGCCAAACACGCGTTTGAAGATTGCTGCAACTTCCCTTTTGCGCAGGGATTTCTTCGTGTCTTTGGAGAAGGCCTCCTGCTGCGAGCGCGCCGAAGTGTTGAGATATTCCCTCCATTGGGGAGCCTTCAAAGGCCCGATAACCCCGTCTTGCATGTTGTGATGCGTCAAAATGTACAGCCAAGACTCGCGAACCCTAAGCCAGTTCATCACGTATCGGGCTTGCCTATCGATCATCTCTGAACCGATCACTAGGCGCGCCTCCGGCAGCCAGAATGCCCACCCGTTATCGCCAAGTGGCGCAGGGCGGGAGAAGTCAACCTTAGCAAGCGCACTGACCCAAATGGGACAGCCAGGAGGCATGAGGGGGTGTTGAAAATCGGTAAACTTCTCGCGCAGACTCATACTGATACTAGCATGACCAGGCTGTTTAGTTCCAGGTTTACTGGATTGTACGGACCCAGGGACGGCGAGCTGCGTAGCAGTGGATCCAGACTGTTCCTCTCGACGATCGGAGCTAGGTTTTCCCGGGAATGGCGTGGACGTTGCGCGGGAGATAACGGCCTGAGGGAAGCTGGAAGTTGCCCGGAAGTTGCCCGGGCTCGGAAGCAATGTCGGCTCGACATCCGCATAGTGATGGCAGTTGTGAATTAGGAAGGTGAGATGCGCATTGCCGGCTATGCCGAGGAAACCTCTGGTGTCTTTGAATATCCCTTCTTCCAGTGTGAGCATCTTGGGATACTCAAAGTCGATCGGCTGGAGCACAACATCTGCCATTGTGAGGTGATCAACGGTACGAGCAAACCAGACTGGAATATCTGCATCGAACAGGCATTTGGCGAACATGGGGGAAGTAGTGAAGGCACCGATGAGGTTGTCACGTACGCGCAGAGACGCCATCCTATCGATACGGTCCAAATGGTAGTTTTGAAAGATGTTTATGTGCCACTCGAACCAGGCGTTCGTCATGAGCCAAAACCGTTGCACACACGCATGCTGGCGAGTCATGTCACGGTAGGTTGCTGGGAAACTCAGTCTATCAAGGGCGTCCTTCATCGTCGTAGAGAGCCAAGTCAATTCGCGGTTTCGAGCATTGTACTTCTCAAACAGCTTCACTGTCTGAAGGGCCTCGGTGACATGAAGCTGCATAGCTTCTATGCGTGTCGCATGCACAGTCCCTAACACTTTGACGTCCCCCATGACCATCTTCAGGCTGCCCTGCAAAGGAACGAAGTCGACAGGCGTGAATGGAGCCCACATCACAACGCGGTTCGTGGTAAGTGTGGGCTTTCGCTCAATGGCGCAAAGCCACGGCCATCGTGAGTCCTCCGACATGAACTGGGGCCATTGCGTAGGATCGGCCAAGCCGTAACGACCATCCGCCTTGATAGACACCCATATGTTACCGTATTCAGGCTTGGGTATGAACGGCATGTTAGGGGACGTGATAACCGACTTGGCATCGTCCGTGGCACAGCCCACTAGGCCATCCCTCCAGCGGATGCCAGCTGTGTGACAGGATTAGACAGTGATTTATCAATTTACTAGAACTAGTCACTTACTACCAGGGAGAAATGTTCGCGCCACAAGGCCTAACCAATCAACGGATGACCGGAGAACCATCAGACAGCGTAATAGTTCTCTACAAAGGTAGAGTGAGGGTAAGTAACAGAGCATCACCATTGAGATTGAAAAAAGTGTAAGAGGACAGAAGCACAAGAACGAACAAGGACAATAGGAACAATAATAATAACAACAACAACGATAACAAAAGAAACACGATAAAACACGATGACATCGTTATACGTGAGGCTAACCGCCGTCAACGCACGCAACAGTCTCAGAGAAGACGATACTGTCTTGCTGAAACTGTCGCTAACGAACAGCTGGCCTAAACCGGCGCGCTGTCCGCTTAACGTGCATCACTTACTGGTACTCACTATACTTTGGGTCCGGAGAGGGGGATGTTGGCCTAGGGCGTCCGTGAGTACGTCCGTTGCGTGCGTGCCAATGAAGCCTCGTGGCGTGAAGAAAGGGCGTCGACGTAGCGCGAATTGAGCTGATTAAAATATCGCCATGTCAGCACGACCAAGTATACTTGATTAGCACTCACCAAGCTGCCTGGGCGATATCACCCTGCTGGGGCACCGAGAGACGCAGATTGTCGCAGGAACCCTAAATGAAGGGAGGAGAGGGAAGAGAGACTTAAAGCGGACATACGGTGGATGGGAAGTTCAACATTCCCACGCGAAGCACAGCCAAATACGGCAACCTATCCCCAACATCTGCTCAATAAGCTCCGACGTCTGATTTCACCGTGAGATATAAGGCTTACCTGAACTGCGCTTTCTCCCTGTGCTCTTCACCCCATGCCTCCTCGACGGCTTTGTCCGGGAGGTTATGGTTGGTCAGTCTCGCGACAGCATTGTCTAGAGACTCGATGGCTCGACAGCATGGTCAGCTATCTCGGCCATGGATCCCTAGTTTTGTCTTCAAACCTCTTCTAGACCAGAGTATCTCATGCCGCAAATATTGGACCTCCACGCCCAAGGTAAGTTGTCCTGAACACGTCATCAGCTTCGTTGAGACACTTATCGTTGTATACAACTTACCACAGCAGATGCATACAGTGCCTCGTTAAGAGGGGGTGCTTGCTAGATCACAACAACTCCACTTGAACCCGGCGCACACATTGCTCGGTGAGTACTATCGTTTCACGCTCTACAGCGGTCGATATGAGTAGTATAAACTGAAGTTATTACTTTCGCGACTTCTAGTGAAAAGCTGCGCTTGTCTATGTAACATGTTTCACTGTGATGAGGGGTAGATGTGGCAAGCCGGTGAGTATCTTAATTAACTTTGCCACTTCGTACATTGATCGCATTCTTGGGGTTAGATTTGCTTCCGCGAGCTGGCTTTCCCCGCGCTAGTCCCAATGCGTCGGCCCGCCCCTACATTTGAAGCGTTGCCAAAGGTTGCCAGTTGCTGCCTTGGCTTAAATGTTTTGCCTGCGTCGGCCGGACCCAAAAATTTTCATCTTCATTGATCCTCCGCTTGCGTCCTTGGTTTTCAAGTGTTCGAGGTCTATCACAGTCTATTACTTCGTTTATATTTATTGTTTCATCTCCCATACACGTTTTACGATCTCTTCGTTGTTTCTCACCATGTCTTCGTCGAGTTCCAAAATCCGCATAACGTCTCCTTCCAAAAACAACAACAAAAATGTATTTACTCGCATAGCCTCAATGAGATCGTCGGCACCTTCCAACTTCACGGGTGCTGGTCCCCGCTTACAACGGAAGCTCGACCCTTACGCCAGTCTGCACACTTGGACTGTACCATCCATTCTACCATCTCTGTTGGCTGCACAAGCTGCTGCATCACTGCCTTCGCAGTCCAGCGACTCCTCCGAAATTGCCCCAGTCTCAGCAACCGAACCTGTCTCGCATCGTCCCATCGCAGACGAGCTTGCGACGTCCAGTGACGCCTATTCAATACTCCAGGTAGGAGAAGGGCTGAAGACGAAGGTCAACAACACCATAGTATGTTATTCTCTGATTGTATGCGGAACTACCTGACACTTGATGAGTAGAAGCCGTCCGTTCGAATGACACAATTTTTAGATAAATGGTCCCAACGCGCACTGAATGCTGTTTACAAAAGAGAGCGTCCTCCAATCTATCCTGGCCGTTGCGACGTCTGCGCCGACAACAACATCCATAGTACGGTTTACCGCTGTACACAATGCATCAACCCACCGACAACATGCAAATATTGCGCTGTATCAGCTCATATTCACAACCCGCTGCACGTCGTCGAAGAGTGGGAGTGCAACAGAGGTTTTTGGCTCCGTATGCCGCTATCCGACCTCGGGTTGGTGGTGGAACTGGGTCATGGTGGCCAACGGTGTCCTAAATCGCGGAGCAAGGCCCGCCAGATGACCTTCGTTCATGAACATGGCATCCACGAGGGGCACGTTCGCTTTTGCGGATGTCCCGTTCTTGACAACGACCCTAGCCCCGATGCCACCCAGCTCCTTGAAGCAGGATTCTGGCCAGCGTCTTGGGAAAGGCCTTCAACATGCTTCACTGTCCACCTCATGCGGTCGTATCACCTGCTGTCTGTTCAGGCACACACGAACGCCCTCGACTACTTCACTTGCTTGCGAAGGCGCACGGACGGTACTTTCCCAGACGAAGCCAAGGTATGCTGTTTGCGCTGATACCTTGGGTATACAATCTGATCAGTCTCACAGGATCGATACCGCGAATTCCTTATCTCGACGCGGGAATTCTTTTTCTTAACCCTTTGCAAGCGCAAGGGCATCGAACCGCAAAGGAAAATGGAATACGCCAGCCTAGCCACACTGTGCCCTTCCTGTCCGCAGCCCGGTATCAACATGGATCCTAATTGGGAGAGTCGGGAGGAAAATCTCAGGTATGACCGTGGTATTATGGCTTTCGTATCTTGACATGTTTTATCCAGATTTCTTGACGCCTTGTTTCACGCAATTGACGGCAATTTCACTCAAAACCAAAAGGACAAGAATACTGATGTGGACGACTTTCCATTGACCCTCGGTGCAGCTTATTTCGCCAACGAGAACGATGTAGCCAAATATATAAAGGACCTAGGCCCGTTGAAACATGAGGTACGACAACGATGTGTGACCTGTTGCTCATGCACTGACTGTTCCATTTTAGTCATCCACATGTCACAAATTCGGTGCTATGGGTTACTCGGGGCACTGGGGGTCGGTTTCTGGTACACTCGGGTTATCATGTGCACGACATATGTTTGTATTGCCAGGGGGAGGTGTCGACCTTCAGAAGGGGGAACGGTAAGTCCAATGATAACATTTGTTATGAATGACTTTATAACATGGTCTTCTAGTTTCGCGAACGTGGATTTTGCTATGATCTCAGGCCTGCGGTTGTGGGCTGACCTCTTTATGCACGTATCGGCGTACGACATTAACTGCCAATATCGCATCAACTTCGAGAAGCGCATGGAAGCTTTTCGACAGCTTACCACAGAGTTTGAATCAATCCCAATGCGCATAAAATATTTCCCTTGGACGCTCCCTGGAGTCGGCAAATTCCATCTCCCCGCGCACAACGCATCCTGTCGTTACAAATTTTCTCTCAATCTCTTGCCTGGAGCTGGAATGACGGATGGCGAGTCGCCTGAACGAATCTGGGCATCACTGAATGCCCTCGCCCTGCGTACTAGGGAGATGGCAGCCGGCCATCGCCATGATGTCATCAACGAATTCCACGGAGACATGAACGTGCGACGCACCTATGGCATGGGTAAGTTCATGTTCGATTGTAAGCAATATATCTTGCTGACTGTTTCCTAGCTGCATTCCTCCACCGCAAATATGTCGAGGCGGAGACAATGCATGCACGTGCGGCTGAAACCTTCAAGAAGTTGGAGGACGAGATCAAGGAAGGTGTATTGGGTCCACAGAAGTTGGCTGAATGGAAGCGAGACGAGACAGAATGGATCGGGAAGGTCGTTAAGATGGAGGAACACAAGGATTTAAAGAACCCTTACGAGCCTCGGAAAGAGAAAAGTGAGTAAACGCTCCCAAACTTGTATTCGCATGGGCGCATGCATATTGATCTTCCACAGAGCTAACTCAGAAACAAATGCTTGCGGATCTTACGGCCAAGGCAGTGGGAACGACAGGTATTTCGTACGGCCTAGTGGGTGTTATCGAAGAAGGAATGGAGATACAAAAGCTAAAGTGAGGTTTTGTTATTGCTATGTCTGTGTAGTAAAACTGACTAAGTTCCAGAGCTGAAATCCTGCAAGATCTAAGCGCAGGGGCTGACAGCGACATACCGAGCAGTACCATGGCCGACATCCGACGGGGCTTCACAAAACGTGTGGACGCATGGCGCGAGCGTTCAGCCACGTATTTCACGCCTTGGGTCGACGCAGCTGCAAAAGACCTTAGCGAGGCTGGGAAGCGCATCGCTGCCGAATCGTTGGAAAGAGGTGTTGAGCGTGGGCAAGTTGACGAGGAAGTGGAAGGTTGGCAGCCACTTGGAGACGGGGAGCAGGAGACGGATGGCCAAAGTGAGAAGACTGTGGTGATGGCTGGAGCACGGAAGAAAGGACGCCTAAAGTCGAAGGCTGCCAAGGACCTCGTCGGCACCACATCGACCCCCTCAGCCTTGTCTCTATATGCGCCGTCGGTCTCTGCATCACCTGCCGCAGGCAAGACAACCAAGAAGCGAGAGCGTGAAGAGGCGGGAGACCCTCAGCCGGGGAAGAAGAGACGTCGCCAAGAAGACAACGCGCTTCTGGATCCTACGCATAGAAAGTCAGCAAGCCGAAGTCCGGCGTGGCACGAAGTCAACGCGGTTCTGGTTGAGCTGCCTTCCTCTCATCACGAGAGCATTCGCTGCCATATAGCCATGAAGGCCGCAGTCGAGATCGAGAGGAGGCTGCGCGAGATCGAAGCTCAGGACTCCCTCGACGACCTAAGGACACAGCTGATCACCAGCTATGGTCTGCAAGCCAAAAAGAAGGATGTCCGGGGTCAAAGGAGGACAACCCGTGCGTACGGCGCCATCCAACGGAAATGGAAGTCAATACAGGCTGCCGCAGCTGCATATCGGCGAACTCGGACGGCACTCCTGGCTCTGGGTATGTCGGAGAGCGACCCGAGATTCAGAATATTGAAAAAGGAGGATGTGAAGGCATTCACCGTGTTTTCCGCTGACCAGCAGCTTGGAGACTCGAAAAAGTGCGTGAGGCCTTCGTGGATATGGGAAGATTTGAGCTTCGTCGATGCGCAGGGAGATGAAGCGGTGAAAGAATACTTCGAGGATGGTACGTCTGGCTCGTTGGTGGTCATTGAATAAGCTTACCGATTGTTTTCTCTCTAGCTGTACGCGTGCACTGGTTTCGGATGAGTGCGCTTAAGCAACGTTGGTATGAACAGACTCTACTCGTGCGAGAGGAGATGAAGCGCACCGTCAGATTCTTCAAGTATTTTGAACGACACTGGAGTGTGATTGCGGGAGATGTGATAAACGAAGGACGGGCTGCGTATGCAAAAAAGTACGTGAGCAGAACCTATCGAAGTTATGATACTGATAAATTATAGGCAATCATACCGTTATACACGGTTGCTGCGTGGCTGCAAGGAGGGATGGCAAAGGCTCAATGATCCTAGCATAGATGTGGTAAGTATTAAGCAAAATCTTGACATATCAGTGCCATGCTCACGAGAATTGAAGGATGGTATCTCCTGCACCTACATAGATAATAACGCAGTGGATTAGCCACTCCCCTAATACTAATAAGATAACTTGTCGCTTCGAGACTTGGGCGCCTGATTGCACATGGATTATGTAATAACGCGCAGACACGCGCTTGAGAGTCCAGAGCGCCTGGCGTCAATTGACATTGCATCATCGGATTCTTTGTGGGAACATCACATCAGGCTTGGCGCACAAGGGATTTCAGACAGCCCTATAGTGTACTGGTACCGCGTCTATCACGGATTTGGCGCGATATGATTGGCGCGATACCGGTACACTATTGGGACGTCCTTTTGCTCGAGGGTTCGATTCTCAGGTGAGTTTTTTTAAAATGTTTTTGTAGGGCAATATTTTTTCTCTGTGCTTTTTCATGACACAACTAATCTATATCGTAGAACCTGCTACTTTTCATGGACAATTGTACGTGACTTGTATGGGACAGTTCTACATCGAGTCTCAATCCCACTGATCACATAGGTATGCCGGCACTTCCTATCTACATATGTATGCCGAACATTCCTATCACTGGTGTGGCGTAATGGTCTTTGCGTCACTCCCATAGTTTGTGCAACCATTCGCGCAAGGGTTCGAGTCTCGTTAGTCGCATCATTTTCTTCCTCGTGTATTTCAAACCCTAATATGCACACATGCATGATTAAAGCATGATTAAACTTCACATGGATTATTACCAACGCAGGTACGTCTGCATTATTACATGTGTGCATGATTACATGCGTGCATGATTAAAGTATGATTAGAGTTAACATACATTATTAACAATGTGTTCATGTTTCAGGTACGTCTGCATTATAACACACGCGTGCATGATTGTGGTTTACATGCATTATTAACGGTGCCAGTGTATGTACATGCATTATCAACGGTGCCAGTGTATGTACAGGATTAATCGTGTATGATTACCTTGGGCCCTCGCCTGCCTTCGTATATCTTTCTCACTGAAGCAGCTC
>MLYV02000961.1:0-107636 GCA_001913855.2 Hermanssonia centrifuga
GCGGTCGAAAGCTTCTTGCATTGCGATGACGATGTGATATAACTCAGGCTGTCGCCCACAGTGTTCTTCTAAGGCAGCCATCCTAACCTGCATGGTGTGAACTAAAGGACGTAGCATATCTGTCGTGCGGTAGTCGATAGTGCCTAGCGACCTTATCATGCAGCTATTAAGAGGTACGAAATTCACGGGCGAGAGGTTGAGCCACATGGGCATGCGAGGGTCGAGGACGTCAGAAGGCTTACGCATCACGGCGCACAGCCAGGAATAGCGAGACTGTTCGACGAAGACCTGTGGCCATAGGATGGGGTCGTGGATGCCAAAGCGAGCATCGTGCCTTAATGACACGCTAACCATGCCATAGACCGGGCGAGGGATCCAATCGACGTTAGGAGATGTGACGAGGTACTTGTCATCCGGAGTAGCACAGCCGGCAAATCCATCTCGATATCGTAGGGCTGCAGGTATAATACTGTGAGTGTCTGCACATATGCGTCAGATTTTGTGTACGTACGATCTGAGGATCGTATTGTCTGGACAATATTGTCCCATCGCTTCTTCGGTAGCGTATCTTGAAGCGCGTCCTCCATGCTGCCAGCAAATCGCAAATCGCGGTATAGGTGGGTGCAGTATACTGTGTAGTGAGAGAGTGAGTCATCACGGCAGTAACAGTGAGAGCCACTGTCAAGCGCAGATCATGACAAGATAAAAAGATAGATAAAGTACGTGCCGCATGTAAGGCCTGAGTAGTGGGTCACGTCGTACAACCCCCGCGGTACTCAGTGCACGAGGGGCAATGGCCTGACCTCATGCCTGCACAGAGGACAGCATACGAGTGTGAGTCGTAGCTGCCTCTCTATGAAGGAATCCTACGCCGAGACTGGCGTAGGAACCCTCTCGACAACTTGCCGCCTATACTGGCGTGCAAGTCGCGAGCTGGCGTAGACACCATGGGCCAAATCTGGCCCAAGGGTATGCCGAGTGGGATGGCTTGGTGAATGGACGAACCTGTCAGGCAGCTTCAAAAAGTATGATCAGTAAGACGGAATGAGGCGATGAAATTAAGGAAACTTACTTTGAGATGGTGAACAAAAACCGATGAGAGCCCGAGAGAATCCAACCGATCGACCACAACGAGGCGAGCAACGAGAAAAGCAAGAAATAACGACGAGGAGAGGTGGAAGAACAACGAGGTGCTGGCTTGGAACATCCATCAGCACTTCATCAACATGCTGTGATGGTTCCGAGGCCACGTGACCATGTAAACGCACAATGCATGTTTAACAATGCATGGTGCAGGCTTAGAACTTGTAATCTACCTTATCCTTAGTCATACCTTGCAGTTTAACGGAAATGTGGCTGAGTGGCAATAGCGCGTGTGGTTCTCGCCGAGAGCTGGTGTTCGACTCCCACCTGAGGGACATTTTTAGCGCTAAGGATTTATTCTCAGCGCTTAGCTTTAGGAAATTTGGACGGGGCGAGCGCCAATAAATTAAACCGGTACTCTTAAATATCACTTGCATTCTTAGCCCTATGATACTAGTATAACATGTATTCTTCATACTGAATATATTGGGTAATAATGTGCGTGATATGGTATCTGCGGAGAAAACGCTCACGAGGAACTGAGGGTACGTTGCGATCACTCCATATGAATAACTCACCAAGACCATAAGTATCTAGTTACGTCTACGGCTTTCCCTGGCGGCACTAGTAGATGTCCTGCACTCTTCGGAGGGGAAGGGCGTCTGGCCAGCGGTCTGTTTGGAGGGAAGATGTCTGCACCAATATCAGCAATCAGCGAAGATGTATTGAACCACGAACACGACGTCCAGCAATCGGGGTCAATGATACGGAGGGTATCTTGGGATGTCAAAGATGGGAGACAGGCGGAGTCCGACATAAGCGAAAAGACCAGTCCAATGTCTCGGCATGCCTCCAGTACGATGGCGGCCTACGGAGGCCCTCACTCAGACCCCCCTTCATCTTCCTCCATATTTGGTTGCAGCGCGGCGATGCCAAGCGAAGTCGCGTTTTTTGGGCCCCCTATTTCTGGTAGAAGGCCACGGCAAGAGGAAGACGGTGGGGTGCGTATAGCGGGAGGAAGGCCGGGTGATAGAGAAACCTCCAGTCTTCATACACTGCCACCGCCTTATAATGATTATCTATGAGCATATCAATCTGAGGGAGGTTACTTGAGATTGGACTAGATGCGAAAGAATGCGTGAAATATTACTGACGTAATTCTGTGATGGGGAATAGTCACAGACGCAATAGCGCCCATGCATTTACGCTGGGCGCTTCTGCGGATATCTCTTGCACCCTCCGTCTCGCGCCATGAGGCTATCATAAACGGTGGAACCAGCACAACAGATTAATAGTACTACAAGGTTCAAGCACGGACACGCTACTCGTCAAGTCTTGATCTTCTTTTCACAATGGTAGCTACCATGACTACATGTTGGCATGGAAAAAGGTGGTCCATTGAATATATTGCCATGATGGAATTGGATGGTGAGTGACGAAAACACTGGCAAACAACAATATTTCTTCACCAAATATTTGCAGCTAAACACAAGACCAATATAATCCCCCCCTCGATATTACTGATTTGCCGGTGGGGATCTGCTCTGTTATTAACTAATACGGCAACGCTGCGTCCGCACTTGCTCGCCGACAGTGAGAACCAGGACTCGGAGTTTGTAATGCCAGTGTGCGTCAATGATAACCGTCTTCATTCAACCGACGGAGGCTAGCAGAACAGCACCTGGTATGTTCTATCTCTTACAAATATCTCTTCTCGGAACCCCAGAACTGTACACCCCCACCGTCCAACCTCCTCTTAGTGTCGCACCCGACGGATCCGGGGTCACTACTAGTAGAATACATTGGTGTTCAATATCATTTAGTCAATTTTATGCTTATTGTTTACTAATATTTATATATAGTCTCGTTAACCAGCTAGCCTTGCAGATGGCGCGAAGGGACTCGGTGTTCCTTCTACTACGGGCTTGGATATTACCAGTAAGCGCAATTTCGAGAGCCACCGCAGGATATATGCGAGTCTGAAGTTTTCGCCAGGTTTTCTTCCTTCTATGAAGACGATTCAAGATACATGCAGTCCGAGACTATGAGTCCCAGGTCGAGGGAAAACTGGAAAGCCTCTCAGCTTTCATTCGATCAGAATTGTTTACCTGGAATTGACCGTAGATAGAAGCTCTAATTGGTCACATCTATGGTCTCCGCATGACTTCAAAAAGTTGAACTGTTCGTCAATGATATCCCACTGGTTGGCATCAGAATAACATGCCCCTATATATTTCCTACCATCTAACAGTTATCGTTTTTCTCTTCTCCCCCCAGAACTGTGCACGGCCTTTCTCAGTATCCCATCTAGCGGGAGACAGGTGCCAGCTCCTAGACAAGTCCCCACATGTGGTGACACCCGCCGCAGCGGTCACCTTCAATCCCACTTCCATTCTTACATGGTAAGAGCCTCATCGACCTGTAAATGTGGTTGACATGATATTGTTTACCTGCATAGATGTTGGGCAGGGGAGTTTTTGCCCTATCAGGAAATTCAGCGATAGTAGCACTACTTGCCATATTAACTACAACCTCAAAAGCTATGGCAGGACTTATTTACCGAGACGGCCCCGCCCCCGTCCTTGGGCCCTCCAACATCCTTGTTTTCCTTCCAGGTAGCGTTTTATCCGTTATCAATACCCCACCCTCTACCAGCCCCACGAGAAGCTCCATTATCAGAGTCTCTGACCAGATAACCCACTCTAGTCAGGTGATCTATTTCGCCACCGTGCATACATGAACCTAAACACTTACATCGCTCTTTCCAAGTCATCATTCACCACAAAATCACCCACCCAGCAGTTAGTGACGATGTCTTTGGGTACTGCTAGTTCGAAAACCCACTCTATTCCTATTCAGGTGATTTATTTCACCGTGCATCACATGAACCTAAACACTTACATTGCTCCTTTTTAAGTCATCATTCACGACAGAATCACCCTCCAGTACATCTGCGCCTAACCAGCAGTTAGTGACGATGTCTACTGGTACTGTTGGCTTGAAAGGTCCATTAATAAGCACCGCCCCCGTCATACCCAGCCCTGGAGGAAATGGCTCTTCACTTGCTGGTCCGCCTTCTAGTCGTAACGTTACCCTCGTCGCAGCTCTCTCAGGCTCTTTAGGAGTGGTAATAATTACATTGGTAGGACTATGCATTACATGGTACTTGCGAAGAAGACGCCTGCGACGAATGCATTCGTCCGAGGGTATGTGACAATCACTCCGTGTCAATATCTTGCTGATATCAGAACATTTAGTCCCGTCCACGGCAACCCCTGGCGGTACCAGATTCCGCAGCCTCTTCGGAGGGCAATGGAGCTGGGGCAGTGGTCTGTCTGGCGGGGAAACTTCTGTTGCCGTATCTGCGGTACCCGAGGATGCATTAAACCATGAGCACACGGCCCAACAATCGAGGGCATCTTGGGATGATATCAGACAGACAGAGTCTGATAAACCCGAAGAAAATAATACAAACTCTAGGCATGCCTCCAGTACGAGAGCTTGCTACGGAGGCCCTCACACAGCCCTGTCAGACTCCCCTCCAGTGCCTATTCTACCTTCCTCCGTATTCGGTCGTAGCGCTGCGATTACAAGCGAAGTCTCGGTTTCTAGGCCCACCATTCCTAGTAGGAGGCCACGGCAAGAGGAAGATGGTGGAGTCCGTATAGTGGGGGGAAGGCCGGATACGGAAGTCCAAAGTGATGGAAATACAGAGACCAGCAGTCTTCAGACGCTGCCGCCGCCTTATAGCAAATATTTATGAGGGCATCAATCCGGTTTCTATTGGGAGAGCATATCTTGAGATGGAAATCAGAGAAAGAAGTATGTATTTACAATGCGGCGTCCAATTTTCTGGACTTCACAATATTAGCGCTCAATACTCAGTCATCGGCAAAAAAAACATTTGTTTACATACGCTTGCAAGACCCTACAAGGGCCATATGTAATAGAATACCTTAAGTAATATTTGAGGCCTTACGTTGTGAGATTTCACACATCCAGTCCTTGTAACGCCCAGCATAGTTGGGGCGGTTGCAAGTGTCGAAATTCTGCCGTGCTATGCAATGGATTGTAAACCTCAGCGGACCTCGTAAGAGTCAGCCGAGTTGCACTGCATGTAAGCCCTGACAATGCTCACAGTATCATATATGGGACATGTAGACATTGCATGCTTCATAACAATCTCAGTTCACATGTCTGTAATTTGAAGCATATATGCAGCATAGTATAATGTATGTATTTCACAGAAATGATACACATGGTATCGAAGACACAAGCATACAGGTAGATACAGAGGGAACAGAAGCAATGACAATACTACAGCTTTGAAGGAATATGAATGATGCGGAGTCAGTTCTCCGAGTCGATCGACGTCGCAGTAGTAATATGAATCAGTCATTATCAAGACATGGCAAAAAGACAACAAATAGCTCACTGGCAGCCTGAGCATCTTCGTCCTCTGAATCAGGAAGGGCGGCATCAATAACATCTTCCATAAGAGATATCGCTTGTCTACTACACAGATCACCTGCGGAAATGTAAGTCCGTGTCAGGAAGTTGCGTTGAGGATCATAAAACTCACCGTCACCGGCTGGGTATCAATTACAGCGCATAGAAGGCAAGGAGGCCACTCTGAGTCAGTCCACTGACAATGACTTGGGTGAACAATAGCCGTGATACCTTTAACCAATGGCTTACCTCAATTACTGACAGACTATAGTCTAAGGTTCATCACCGGAAGAGATGGTTGTGAGAAGCCGAGAAAGCTGCAGAGCGGGGGACAAATGGTTGTCTTTATATCCGCCGGAAGGTACGTGGAGTGTAGAAACAGAGTGGAGGGCACCTACGTCATTGACGTCCATTGACGTAGTGCCCCGTACAAGGATAGAGGAATGATAGAGGCTGATAGAGGACCTGCGAGTCTATGATGGGCGCCTACACGCGAGGAGTGACTACGCGTGAAGTCACGCGTCACGCAGGATGCTTGTAAGAGAATGAATTACTTATGTGCGTATCACAGGTCCTTGCATTCCTATTGCCTGAATTTCAACTTGCTTACAGTCGCTTGTCATACCTCACCCGACGGTCAAACATTTGCATACTGTTCGTCGAACAGGTATGGCATACATAGCCACGCAGACGCTTGCCGGTCCGCCGGCCACTTACAAACCGACAACTGCCTTGTAACCATTTGTTTATTTTGCCGATGGTACTCCGCCTGAGGCTGTTTCGTCCGAGCCACTCGTGTCTTCTCATATCGCTCTTAAATGTGTCGAAATCTAACTCCCCTCAGTGTCGCACCATCTATCATACATGGTGGCCTCTTGTCGCTGTATATACAGCATAGTATCCACCTCTGACAACCAATCCGACGGCTTACTAGAAGATGCATTCGTGAAGTTTTCATCTTCTTTTGACGATAGCAACTACCACATCTCGTGTTAACATGCGATAATCCTGTCCAGTGCATATTTACGGATATATGGACATGATGGGATCGGATGGTGAGTCACGATATCACATCTAACTCTCATTTCACCAAATATGGTTTTCAGTAACCTACTCTACTACTAGCAGCTGAACGCGAGACCCGTACGACCCGCCTCAATATCACTGAACCTCTGGTGGAAATTTGCTCTCAATCAGCTGCGTCCACACTCAGCGCTCGCCGACAGGGATAATCAAGAGTATTGGTCCTCTGATAGCTCGTCAACGAGATGGTCGCGGTTGTATTGGTAATAACTGTTCTGAACACCATGCATGGTTACAACGCTGATGGCCCGAGTTTCTAGAAATACTTCTCTACCGCCGAGCCCGGTAACATGCCAGTCTTAGAGTGCGGATCGTGTTGTGAATTGTTGTATTTCAGTGTGTTCCATCGCGGTTGCGTCTCCGTGCGGATCGGGCTGCATCTCTGAGCAGATCAGTCGCGATGCGGCTCGTCCAAATTGGTTGCGTATCGTGTTACCCCACCGTTGCACCATGTCACAAAGGTAAAAGATTGTGTTTTCTTATCCACAAGGCTATGAAACACTGTAAGTTAGTTACCCTTTCTATCACGCTGCGCAGGACTCACGATGTTTTAGGTATTTTTAATCTAATCAATCTAGAATTACCCAATAAATGCAATTTATATGCCAAAATTGCAGCCGTCGGGGGAGGGACTTCCTTGCTGAGGTCTGATCTATCTGGTACCTCATTAACGAGGCCTCCTTGAGTTACGGAATCTTGGGGACGTGGATCCTGACCAGGACGCCCTTCAGGTGATACACAGTGACGGTCTTACTAGAACTGGGCCCGTGATAGTGTTCGAATATTAATATATCACTAGATTGTGCTGTACGTACATGATATTTACTCGACATCTATCCACGATCTATGGTGGTGTTGCGATTCGGCGTCTCGGTTTCGCGTCTCGGCTGCGTCAGAGTCTCTGTGGGTTCCTGTGCGGCACTGCCATTGTAACTTGCAGCCTTTCGACATTTGATGCTAAAGTTATGGGTGGTTGCAGCCTCAAACCCTGGAGTCGGTGAGCAAGTCTAGCCCCAGGCTGTTCAAAATTTACAGACACTACTGTGTTAATTGACTCTATGAGGCAAGTTTTAGTTATTGATTGGGGCCCAGTAAAATTGCCGCTTCCAAGTTCCAAGTTCCGAATCCATCTCTCTCGGAAATCTCTCCAACTTGAGCTGCTCGTCAATGATTTGACGCATATTGAATTGGGTGGCATTAGCATTCGGAATAGGACTGCTATATATCCTATTGTCTCATTGTCTCTTTATCTTCCCCGTAGAACTGCATACACGGACATTCTTACCTGCTGCACTGTGTCACATCAAACAAGTTATTGGTAACCAATTCCACGCAAGGCTCGCTTCGCCACGGCACCAATTGTTTAACGTTCGAGTCTCATCTCTTCTCTCCATCATTATACGGTAAGAAAAGTCACCCATCTATAAATGTAGCTACCATGCTATCACTTAGTCTCGCAGATTTCACAGAGGGAAACATTCCTGCTGCAAGCTCAAAAGCTATGGCTTATGCAGGCTGGCCCGGCACCCCCACTGTTAATCGGGTAATTCTTGTTGCCACATCCTTCACCTACATGAGCTTGGACACTTACATCGCTCTTTTACAAGTCTGCCTCAAAAATATCCACCTCCGAGTCAGTATCATCCACCTCCGAGTCAGTACCATCCACATCCGAGTCAGTACCATGGGCGTATGACCCTGACTCAGTATCGTCCATTTCCGAGTCAGTATCATCCAACTCGGCATCATTGACCTCCGAATCAGCATTGTCCACAGAGTCGGCATCATGGACCTCAGCATCGTCCGCCTCGGCATCACCCCCCATTACATCTGGGCTTAACCAGCAGTCAGTGACAACGTCTACTGGTACATCAACCACCGCCTTCGCCACGCCTAACCCCAGAGGAAATGGCTCTTCTCCCACTGGTCCGCCTTCTAGTACGAATGTTACTCTCGTCGCGGCTCTTTCGGGAATTTTAGGAGTGGTGGTAACTATACTGGTAGGGCTTTGCGTTATATGGCACTTGCAGCGAAAACGCTTAGGAAGAATGCATTTGTCTGAGGGTACGTTGCAATTGTTCCATATGAATATCCGTCTGAGACCACGATATATAGCCACAGCTATGGCCCCTGACGGCACTAGAGTCTTTGGAGAAGGACACCGAGCCAGAGGAACAACATCTGTCCCAAGATCTGCGCTGGGCTCAAGCCAAGAGTATGACAATACCAAACAATCAGATCCGATGCAAAGGGCATCTTGGGCTGCCGTAGATGGTTTAGAGACGGAGTCCAACAAAGCCGAAGAGGTCAATTCAACCTCTCGGCGTGCTTCCAGTGCGGGGGCTTCCTACGGGGGCCCACACCCAGAGCCATCAGAACCCCCTCCAGTTCCTGCTTTACCCTCCCTCGTATTTGGTCACACCGCCGCAATAACAACTGAATTCTTGGCTGCCAGAACGCAGCGGCAAGAGGAAGATGGTGGAGTCCGTGTTACGGGAGGAAGGCCGGTTGAGGATGTCCAAGCTGATGTGGATACGGAGACGAAAAGTCTTCAGACGCTTCCACCACCTTATAGCGATGATGTATGTATGAATTGATACCATTGGGGGAGCATATCTTGAGAGGGAAATGAGGAAGAAGTATGGAATTATAATGCGCTATCTCACCAATTTTGTGGACCTCAGAGGGCCGTCATTGCGGGCTTTAGCAGATGAATGCATGGTGAGCAGATACTCGAAAGAAGAGAATAAACCACTCTCCTCTTCATCTTGAGTGAAATACAGGTTTCCGGTATGCTGAGGCGTGGGAAAGAAAAGGCCAAGAGTAGTCAGATAAGCGCGCAGACAAAGCCTACCATAGAGAAGATTCGGGGCGCATAATCTCACGAACAAGATGGTCAGTGACCACATCCCATCCAAATCACGCTTTCTGACCGAACATTTTTATCGGCGACATATTCAATCCTAGCAACTCACCATCAGACGAGGGTAAAGTCTTGGGCTTCAATGCAAATCCTATACCTCAATTGAATCAACGGCGGCTTGGACTGGCATACCCAAATTCATGAATATCAAAGGTTACTTTCATGCAACTCAAAAACTTAACTTTGTGTTGCTCAATGATCTGTGGCACTGCAGCAGCGACACATAACGTTCCAACCCTGCTTTCCAACCTGAACTGACCAACATCAGCGAAAACAGTGTCGACCCTGCTATATATCCTCCCACTGTCTCGTGGTCGTCCTGAGGCTCCCTCTAGAACTAGTTATCAGCAAGGGTAAACCCTTCATAGATTTATTGTACCCTTACCCTTACCCTCCAAAACCCTTACCCTTCCCAAGGGTCCAAACCCTCCAAGGGTCTAAGGGTCCCAAGGGTATGCTAAGGGTATGTCACTATATAAGAGCAAGCACTTAAGCTAAAGTTATACACTATATATACTATAAATTATTATTTATTGCTATACTAGTACTATTACATTTATAGTCTCCTTTTGGCTGGATTGCTGCTGTAAAGATACCAGAGATCTGTATAAGTTCTAGCCAGCTGAGTGCCAACATCAAGGCATAGTAATGCTCAGATTTGACTGTGCTAATAATTGACTATATACTTGTGAAAGAAGTAAACATCTGTAAAGATAGCTTTTATAGATAAAAAGCAAAGGGATTGAGTGCAAAGTTACCATATATGGAAGGGTTATGTAAGGGTCCAAGGGTCTAACATTCTGACCCTTACCCTTACCCTCCAGACCCTTACCCTTGACCCTTGGAGGGTCTCTGTACCCTTGCAGATCACTATCTAGAACTGTGTACGTCGACCATCCTACTCATTGTAGAAAAGTAGAAGGCGCTTGCGCTGCAACATCGATTCAGAACGGTTCGTCCCTTCTTGCCATCTTTGCAAGGTTAGAACCTTCACTGACCTCGCGAACGTCATAGGCATCCTTATTAACAAGAACTTCGGCGATACTTGATCACCCTGACAATGCACTTGTATGAGGGTACGTTGCAACTTGTCACTCATATCTAACTAATACTGTACCATATAGTCAATCTAAGCCCTCCTCTGGAGACACTATATTTTCCAAAATCTTCAGAAAAGGGCGTCAGGCCAAAGGAACAAGATCTGCACTAGGTAAAGAGCCTTTACGCCAAGAGTATGACGATACCGAACAATCAGATCTCAGACCCGATGCAAAGGACATTTTGGGGCTGCCGTAGATGGTTTAGAGACGGAGTCCGACAAAGCCGAAGAGGTCGATTCAACCTCTCGGCATGCTTCCAGTGCGGGGGCTTCCTACGGGGGCCCACACCCAGAACCATCAGACCCCTCATATCCGGTCATACGACCGCAGTGACAATTGAACGCTTGACTTCCAGGCCCACCGTTTTTGGTATAACGTGGCGGCAAGAGGAAGATGCTGGGATTCGTATAGCGGGGGCTCAGAGGCTGGATGTACTCAGACAGATACAGAGTCCAGTAGTCTGCATTCCGTTCAGGCACTTCCGCCGCCCTATAGCGACTGATGATAGTAACGCATGCATGAACTCAGTTGATGTCGTTAGAGGAAATATCCAGATAATCATCATACATATCGAAAGGCGTCCCTGTTTCATTCATTCATAAGAGGTAAAGGTATTCTTCCCAGCTCCATCAGCAGGCGTTTGCTCCAAAGCATACGTGATAGAGGGGAACAGTATGCCTTCGGGCATTGATTTGATCTTGTATCGTGCAGTCTGGAGGAAGCATGATTTTCAACCTCAGCAACATACCACCTGGATCCGGTGCTCACCTGTTGTGACCATATGACATTTCCGGTCATCACGTAGGGGAGAGAAGCGATCCACCGTCGAACGTCCGGATCTTTCCCAAGTTCATGGTCTTCGAGGCAAGCAGTCCCGGCGGAGATGTATTCCTGTTCTTTCTCGCGCAGCATTATCTTGACACGATCTACAGCTTGAGTGTAATCCAAGTTGAGTCCATCTTTCTCCTGTAAAATTCGCATGATGTTCTTGCCGTCGCTATTGGACAATTTCTCTTTGGCATAAGAAAACAAGTCGTTGGCAAGCATGGCGTGGTCTGTGAGTAAATAAGCAAATATTGAAAGAGTATCAAGGATCAGATGACCTGCGATGATGTTTTCCGCGCGTTGAACCAAAGAATGCCGGAGTTGGTCGTCGGTCAAATCGATGTCCAGTATGTATCGCAAGTTCGCTAAGGGAGGTTCCTGAGATAGGTATGTGAGCCACCTACTTGTACTAAATGGCCTATTCACCGAATGTAAGACCCTGCAGGAAAAATGAGAGCACATTTCGTACGAGTTACTTGTTGATGCTAACCGCTCCTACATCCGGCCTACGTGCGGATGCATACTGATCCAGATTTGAACAAGCCACGTCAGAGCTATCGTAGCTCCAGTACTCATCGACCAGGCGCACAAGTTGATGAAAGCTCTGTGGAGAACATGTCACTTTGATGGAGCGAATCGTCGCGTCCAAGCAGCATTCCAGGGGATCATTGGGGTGCATCAGCTGCCAAAAAGAAAAAGTAAGTTAAAGGTGAACAATCATTAAGATGGAACAAATCAAAACGTGCCCCGTTTCCCGTTAAAGCTTGCCGAAAACCCGGAATGCAGTGGTACATCTTTTGGACGTCTATGTAATCGTCGACAAAGAATAATGTTGCCGTAAGACGAGCAGCTAACACAGCTCGATCGAAATCTGCAGTTGGAGCGACTGTGACTTTCAGGTAAATGACGCAACTCAAACTGGACACTCGCTGAACGGAAGCTTACTCCAGGTAACAAATCCTCCAAGATTTAACGGAATGACTGCAGCTTGCCTTTCCTCGTCGTCGGCAGCCCAGTACTTTAACAGCCACTCGTCTACGTGCTGATTGATTTCTTCCAGTATGTCAACGTGCAATGGCAAGGCGTGAGACAGATACGGCGCGCACCTTTCCACTGGTGATGCTTTCGAGCGGGTGGGTATGATTGACCATAGAGAGGAGGAAATGGAGAGACCTCGTTGACTTCGGGAACGCACATTTTGTAGTGCTGAGGAATCGAAATGTTCCTTACATCCAAGGCCTGATCCTTTGTCAATTTTGACCTTCCTGCTTTTATTTCATTGGAGTTAATGTGAACATTTTGCTTATTGAGGTCTGCCTTACAAATAGAAGGAGAACCCCGATATATCGGGCCAGTGATTCACTCACTGATTTGTCACGCCTGTCCCAGAACATATACGGCTCTGCGTGTTTACCATGCATTGAATTGTTCCTTTGCATCCCTTTGCTCGAACCGTAGGATGTCTCTCCCCACAAGCTCAGGAAGAGCACGCTCTACGATACTTACGCCTCTAAGGTCCGGTTTTCCGCTACTAATATGTACGAATCGTACCACTTCGAGCTCGGTCAATCTCTGGAGACCCATGCGTAAAGCGCTTCCATTCATGCCCTCGAATATCGTCTTCCAGGTGATACGCCAAAGCGGTGATACACCATCTTGGATTGCGATGGTGATATGCCGAGTTGCGGTAGGAAGAGCAGAGATTAGATCCACGATGATCGTCCAAATGGAGACGTCTGCTGAGACCGCAGATACGTTCAAGGACAAATAGATGGTGAAGGATTGAAGGGATGTCAAGGATAACAGTGTCGGACTAACGAGGTCAGAGAGGTTCCGGCTAGCCACCGTGTAGTCTTTGATATCGGAAAACCGGAGAGACAGCTCCTCAATGTTTGAGCCGCCATTGGTGATGATTCGGGACAAAGTCCGCAAGTACATTGCATCGAGGGGGAGACACTCTACATCAAGTCGCTCCAGCGTCTGAATTGCTTGTATTCTATCAAGCACGTCCAGATACGAGCCAATCCCAGCGACGAAAGACGACATAGAAAGTGATTTGACACAGAAGGTAGATACGAGCATTGAGGATAGATTCCCGACGTCGTTGATGTCAGGAGTCTCACTGTCAATATGCTGCATAGACAGGTTGTCTATGCGCGAGAAACATCCGAGGACGTCCAGAACGTCTGAAATCTCTTGTGGGAAGCTGCCGCCAATGTGCATTATTTCAAGTTCCTCTAATTGAAACAATCTTCTTGGTCCTTTTAATTGGAAAGATTCTGTGGAGCTTGTGTCTGACAACGAACATTCACCGAGTTGGAAGCGGCAAATATGTAGGGCGCAGAGATGCGGTAGGTGGACCAGAATTTCGAGTAGGTTTTCCGAAGTCAGTGGGGGGTCTGGATGAGACAAGAAGAGGCTGTATAACGCATGTCTCCCTACTGTGGAGAAAGCGTTTCCATGAGGGTAAGCGTCGTCATCGAATCGTCGGCCTTCTAGGAAAAGTCGTTCGATATGAGAACCCAACATAGGGGACCTCTGCAGGAGGGAGATGAAACTGGATATATTCTTGGAGGGATTTTCGTCCACGACGTGCATCGTTGCGAAGAGTATGGCGCGTGCCAAGGGTAGCCATGCCAAGCAGACTAGCGAGCACGCAGACACCGTGGATATGGAGAGATCAGTGAATTTGATAACTATGTCAACGAGCTCTAGTGGGAGCCGTTTAACTGCCATATTGGATTCCACGCTATGGGGACTGGGAGTTTGCTGATGAATGCCGTGATCTTTTGAGAAGCCAACCCAACCCGCAAAGGATTGAAGTGTATTGTGCTGGAAGTTCGTAGATATTAGGAACCCCTTTATGGCATGCTAGATGCAAAGGCAACATACCTATCTTGAGGGCCTATATAGGCCACAGTGGTTGCTATGCCTTACGTTCAACTAAGCAGAGAGGTTGAGAGTGAGGGGTATTCGGGGTACGAGTAGCTCGCAGTTGCGATTGATAATGAGGACCCCGGGGCTCTCCTACTTTTACTATGCTGGTATGAGCTTCACAGTTCGGACTGGGCTAATAATGCTCTCCGTATCGCATCGCCCTCTCACTGATTTATAACATCATACACTAGGGCAACAACTACATGACGCGGTGTGATTTTCTGGATGTGATGTACTGTTTGTTTGCATTTGTTAGGATACGAAGGCTGCCACCTACCTTTTTTGGATTCCTACGCTAACTCGGGAGGATCGTAACACGATGCTTAATCAGGCTTAATCACTCTCTTCGCATAGAAACAATTCCAGTATATCATATATCCCATTCCGCGTTGCCGCTGTTCGGGTCATACAATACAATATAGGCAGACCAAATAGAGAATATGATCCAATCCCTGATTACTATTGCCTATCTAAAATGTGCCGTTTGTCAATATTTATTTCTTAGCCGGTTTGGATTATATATGGGCGAAAGCACTAACTTGTGTACACTCGCAATGAATAGCCAAGCGAGAAACTCAAGGAGTCGTGCAAACGAAGGAACTCAGAGCATCGTTCCCCCACTGCAACTGGTCGAACCCTGGGCTCGTGACGATCAAGCTGCCAGCCGATCCGTCACAATTGTCGTTTCTGAAAATGTCAACATACGTCAGTACCAATCCCCACATCAGGCGTAGGGAGGAAGAAGTATACAACATACATGTACAAGACACAGACCCAACCAGCATCAGGACCAATGCTGGAAATGTCGTCCTGGAGGTCTGCGGGGAAGTTCTCGCACTGACCGTTGTAGAATCCGAGGTTCTCGCACTGGCCGGCCCAGTTGGCGTCGGTGCAGGCGTACAAATCTCCATCAACTTCAGCAGCGCGGGTCTGCGACAGTGAGAAAAATTAGAGGTGGGATGATTCGTAGCAGAGGTCTGACATCGGATGGGATATAGCATACCTCGACGACTGGCGAAGCAGTAGCAAGCTTGACCGATGCCATCGACAGCACGACGGCGGCGAGAACACTGAAGGTAGGCTTGAACTGCATAGTTGCAAAAAATGTGGATGAGAGAGGATTGAATGCGAAGGGTAGAGAAAGGCTGGTTGTGCTGGTCTCTGCCCCTACAGTCGCATTCTCGTTAGCCTTTTATACAAGCCTGATGCTGGCGGTTACTGTAGCTGGTGTTCTCTGCCATACCCTGTCGTACTGTGTTTCCGGTCGGTGGATTTGTTTTGGTGCTATCTGCTATCTGCGTCCAGCTCGCTCGGAAGTCCATCTCAAGTCTAAGAATATGGTCACTGAAACCCGCCGAGGAAAATCTGTTTACAATACAATACAACGCACCGTCACCTCCGCCAATGGGAATGGTGCAAATCCTTGATCTGCTGTGGTTTACTTCCCGCTGACTCTCAGCGTCGGCGGCAAATGTTGTAAGTACAGGCGAATAGCATTTGTATCATGATAGGCCATCAAAGCAAAGTTAATTGGAAGGAATGATCCTACCCTACTGGCGCCAAGCCATAAGGCTGCAAGTCCGAGATGCAAGTCCGAGTCGGAGCATAGTAAGACTATGCATCGTGATTTGGTCAGACGTTACAGTCAAAGCGAGGGTCTACATTTATCGCGGCCCGCCCTGGTGTTACGTGTGGGGCGTTCAATTCCGACATCAATAAGTAGGCACTGTAGCAGATAATTTGTTTGAGCGACCATTGCAGTAGACAGCCATTAACGTACGGAAAGTCACAGGCAGTCTTCTGATTGTTGATTCGACAGTATGGAGGGTTACTACTAATTCAAGGACTGTGATATTTGAGATGCCCCCGGGGTGATGTTTCATGGCAGTCGCTTCATGGATGTAGGAGCTATGGAAACAACGAATGAACCGGACGGAAACAAGAGATGATTCAGCGCCTGCAATCGGCTTCAGTGCGATGCCGCGACTCCCTATTATATGACGCCAATAGACACTGCCGCTCTTTTGCGAAAGGATAAGGCTGAGACAAGGCCTGTAAAATGGACTAGATTTCAGCGTTGTCTGCTAAATAATGTCAATATTAGATTTGCAATCCAGGTGACGTCTGTGACTCCTCGGAGTAGACATCTAGCTGGCTGGTAACTTGACATCGATTGATGGTGGTTGTACACAGTGGGAAGAAATATGGAGAACGCAACGAAGGAGCACCCATGCATTGAACGCATATTATAATAAAGAATGAGCTTACCTGGGATTACTATGCGCTATATGCCTCTACGCTATGATTCTCGGCGGCCGGGGCATATTTCTTGAACTGAAGCGAAGTATCGGCCGAAAGCTGGAGGACAATTTTTGTTCTACGATACCACTGAGATGTTCTTCAAGCCATCTATTTTGTTCGATTCCGCATCCATGAACGACTGTCAGATGAATTTCTACCGCACCACTTCGCACCAATTTTCGAGGCTCCGCGTCCAACCCCTCAATAGCGTCTTCGAGTGTTTCCCATTCGAGGGCCAATAGATGAGCTACTACGATGTCTGGATCTCCCTCCCTCCATCCAAACTCATCTTTTGTAAGGATGTCGAGTCGAATCTCACGGAACGCAGGTGACTGCGCCTGTGAAGCAGATGAGATAATTCGAGTGCACCAACCAAAGAATCGTGCGTTGGGAAAGGTGAACCTGCTACAGACGTCAGACGTCAAGAGTTGCATCTCTACTCCGATAGACTTCAAATTGGCGCAGCGAGAAAGGGATGGAAGGGCGTATACAGGGGAAAGCCATTCTGAATGTGCGTTAGTCAGGCTGAAGCAAGTAGTATAGAGACCATACCGTCGTGTTCGATTTTCAGCGGAGAATTTCCAAATTGGTAAGTAAGCTCTTCAAAACTTTCACTCGCGTTGTCAATAAAGGTATCCAGTAGAGGGCTTCCCATGCTATCAACCGAGAGACTTGATAGAAAACGAAGGTCCAAGAGTGAGGGAATGGTAACCAGTAGGTCCCTTGTACACCAACGGCATTCTTTGAATGTGAGGGAGTAGACTTGGAGCTGGCCAGTTCCAGTGAGTGGCAAGGGGAGTTTTAACCAATGTAGCTCGTCAGGGCGGAGTATCTGCAGGTCCTTAACCAGGGAGAAAAGGGAAAGAAATCCCAGGATAGGAGATAGGTCGGGTGGGCGGGAGAGTAGCGCACTGGAGAACACGAGTTGATCAAGTTCAAAACGTGGTCCAGAGCCAGGAAGTCCGACGTGGTCGTATTTCAACTCCACACCATCGAGACTGAGAATCCGTAACTGAGAAAGTGTGCTGAGAATTTGGCGCAAGACGGAAAAGGAAAGTTCAGCTCCTAGAGGCGACTGGTGCAGATAAAGTTCTCGTATGTGCTCGCGAACACGCCAGGACAATTGAACGAGTAACAGCAGGTCCGCATAAGTACCAGGTTTCTTTGATGAAACTGCAAGACCAACAGAGTGTACGAAACGAAGGCAGCGGAATAAGCGAGGTGAAGTGGGCGGTAGCCAAGCGCGGCAGACCAGAGAGCAGGAAAATAATGTTTGCTTGTCCGAGCATAAATCGATAATTGCTTCGTGTAGCTCGATTGGAAGCTGGATTGTCATGGCGAAGAACTTGAGTGGGGTTAGAGAGTGTGTCCTCGCCGCAGACCGTTTTGAATAAACACAGGTTAGCAATCAATTGCTGCGGCAAATGCCGTACCAAAATAGGAAATGTTTCAGCTTCTGGTTCAAACAAAGCCAAACAACACGAGTAGGACAATTTGCAACGAGCCTTACGAAGAGCCGCAAGCGACAACGTCAGTAATATGCAGCACCCATTCGGGAACATCTTCTACCTCGTTCTTCTGACATAGCCACTGGTATCGAGATGATATAACATATCCTTGGGTCCAACAATGGAGTCAGGAGGTTTTTAGTTATACTATGCTCCGCAACGCCCAAGCTTGAAGCTTCAAGTGTCGTCATCATAAGGCCTCTGCGTTATCGCGATAGCACGGACAGTGCGTAGTGGAGACTCTAGGTACGTGAACTCCATCGCTAATTGCACCGTATGTGCTCCTGATTCTCATCTCCGCGTAGGTTCCGCTGTTACCCGACAAGATTTCAAGGCCGCTAGCTTTTCCGTCTCAGAAATGGGGCTCATCAACGTTCCGGGAAACGATGTGCGAAGTCCCATGATCATTATCCCGAAACCCTAGAAGGGTGCCCATATCTTCCGCCGTTTGTCTTACGAAAACCTAATTTAAGGTCCACCTCCTGGGAGGCCGCCGGATGGTAGTAGTACGTGGGCCGATCATCCTCCAATTGCATGATTGAGCTCCGCTAACTTGTGTATTTTATTTGTGCTCATGGTAGGCTTACTTTGGGTGTGCTATAACTCTAGTTCGTGCGACTGCATCTGGCCAGTGGCGGATAGACTGTCTGTTGGCTTCAAAAATGCATGGTTTATGTAACGTCCTTTGTTACCTATAAAGCCTCCGAATCCGCCTGGAATACAACATTTTATTGCCGATTCTACGAAAGGTATAAATTGATACCAGATGACGCCGCGGAAGACGCGAATGGACAAGTTAAGGGGCATCTCATCACCATCATGTGTACGTATAGAATTCCAGACGTTTGACGATGAAGATCTGATGGAAACCAGTGAAATAGACATCATCTGGGAATCATCCCCAACGAACCATTATCTGTCCCCAAACTCCTGATAGATGTCGAAGCTTGATGTTCGTGACAGCAACCATAGGCATGAGTCGCAGATATCACGAGATAAGGTGCTTTTCTACGCGTCACCATCTGTGTCCTGGAGTTGTGCGCTCTACAGGCGTAGTTCGGAAATTTATCGAGATTGTCCAAGGTGAGAAGCTTCTCAACGCTGCAGCCGCTCGATTATTGATGAAGTTCACCTCATAGCATTATCTACCAATCGTGCGCATAACATAGCCTGCCTAGCGGCGGTGCAATCCCCTTGGATCCAGCATATCTTACTCTCATTAAACGGCCATGTGTGTTTTCCGAAAAGCCATCACTCGTCTACCAAGACGCTGACGTCGGTACCGTGACGTGCGAATATATTCTGCCTCATCAAAGTCAGACCGCTCCACTCAATACTCCTTCGAATTCTTTGTAGTTCAAGCGAGATGCATTCTGCTTGTGCATCTGGCAAGCACGCGTGCTCATACACCAATGCACCAACGAGATAATCGGCCTGTCTATCCATTCCTGGAATAGCATATGTCTCCTTCAAGTTCCGCTGCAACCACCTGACAGGTTCAAGTGGATACCATGCACAGGCTCAACCTCCATTAGCGTCGTATATTCGCGTAGAGCGATAAACTTGTATTATCGCCAGGAACAACGCCCCTTACCCAAGCATTTCGTCATTAAAGCATTGACACCAATAGAGCGTATAAAACGTCCGGCATGTCTACCAATGGTTCTCACCAAGTTCTTCACTCGGTTTTTCTCCTATCGCACAACCACAATGCATCCCTTCAATATATTCACCGCCGCATTTTCTCTCTTGAACATCGGACGAGGTGTTCTTGGTGTACCGAACCCGAATTCAGAACACAACCTCGTTGAAAGGCAGGCTAGAACCACCCCTATTCTCACTGGTATGTGTTGCTTTCTTTGCATATCAGAGTGTGCTAACGCATTTTTTTAGTTTTCCCCGGTCAAGCTGCGCTCCCCACATTAGCAGACATCATCAACTTGAATGCCACCAATGGGACCTTCCTGCCCATTCAGAATATTCAAGGCGACATTTTGTACGACTTTCACTTTGTCCATGAATTGATTGCATTATTTACAACCGATCTGTACTGTCTATCTTAGAGTTGGAATGAAGAAGCAGCTGGAGACGTTCTACTTCTTCCACATAAATGATCCAGCATCGTTCAAGACTGCGCTCAACTCCTACGTTCCCACGATTACCTCAACAGCTACTCTGCTTTCACCGGCTTCTTCGCAACCACTCGCTTTCGTCAACATCGCTTTCTCGTCCACTGGCCTTCAAGCTCTGGGTATCACCGACGATTTGGGAGATTCTCAATTCTCGTCAGGGATGTACGCTGATGCGACCAACCTGGGGGACTCGTTATCTACCTGGGAGTCTCCGTTCGCTGGTACAAATATACATGGCGCATTCCTCATCGGCACAGATAAGGTAAATCATGTGTTCTCCTTGTGATCGCTCATAACACTAAAGCTTGCCCCTCAGAACTCTTATGTATCTTTTTATGTCAGTGGTATCGTGTCGACATTCGGTAGTTCTATTACTGAGGTTGATCGTATCGATGCCTCAGCCAGACCAGGAGACGAGGCTGGACATGAGCGTAAGTACCCTTAATGTATACAATGGTTCTCTTTATTTACCGAATATCGTTACAGACTTCGGTTTCTTAGATGGTATCTCAAACCCAGCTGTCGCAGGCTTCTCAACCACTGTCCTCCCTGGCCAGACCGTCGTTCCTTCCGGAACCATCTTGACCGGCCGCCTTGGGGATGTTGCACTACGCCCGTCCTGGACTTTGGACGGCACTTTTATGGCGTTCCGCAAGCTACAACAGAAGGTGCCCGAGTTCGATGCATGGACACTTGAAAATGCAATTCAGAATCCAGAGGTCACGCTCACGGTACAGCAGGGTGCGGATTACCTCGGTGCCCGCATGTTCGGTCGTTGGAAGAGTGGCGCACCTACGGACATTACACCTCTGGTCGATGATCCTACCCTCGGCGCAGATCCTCAAAGTAACAATAACTTTGACTTTGCGCATGCGAATTCTTCACTCATAAGTGACCAGTCGAGATGTCCGTTTAGTGCACACATCCGCAAGACTAATCCGCGTGCAGATCTGGCAGACGCCAACACCATCAATCATGCTATTCGTGCAGGCACTCCATATGGACCTGAGGCATCTTCCTCTGAAGCTAGCTCCAAAACATCCGCCCAAGATAGGGGCATGGCCTTCGGTAAGTCAGGCCGTCTATATTCTTCACTTTTGTTGTATTGATGGCCTAAAAGTTGAGTATCAATCTACGATCGGCAACGGATTCCGCTTTCAACAAATCAACTGGGCTAATACCGCAAAGTAAGTATCATCTGCTACCGTACGTGTTGTCACCTATGCTTACGTTGAATTTTCCCTCAGCTTCCCTCCCCTGAAAACTGTTACCCCAGGAATTGAGCCCATCGTTGGACAAGGTTCTCCGCGCACTGCTGATGGCCTCAACCCTGTCGATCCGAGCGTAGGCTACACTGTCCCACAATTTGTTATCCCAACCGGAGGCGAATATTTCTTCGTGCCTTCAATCTCAGCTATTACCGACGTTATCACTGCTTCTTAGTTCTCTCTATCATACATCATATTATCTCTCTTGCTTAACGCCTTTTTTATCTGCCCACTCCAATCGATGCTTGCACCTTATGGTCTTGCCTTACTAGAATACGACTCGAATATGTTTGTCATCACTTGCGTAGTACAATACTAGTACTATGACCAACGCGTGCATATGGTAAAAATTCGGCGTACTTCTTAGGAGGTTTCACTGTACGGCGGCGGAAGTGTCTGGTTGGAATGTATACTGCGGCGGTCTTCGTTTGTCTCAGGCAGATAATACAAACCGGATCGTCCACCATCCAGTCGAGTTCCAGCACCATTGTCCTGCTGCTTGGTCCTGCCTAGAGCTCCCTTGCCATCCGATGACTCGTTGGCTATGTCAGTCTGTATGCTCTGCTGGAGTGGTCGCCTTCCGAACGGCGTCGATAAATTATGAGGGAGTTCTAGTAAACTTCGAAACGAACTCCTTATCGTTGCGCGCCCAGAAATAAGACTCATATCTGTTCTGTTTGTAGGACTTGATGAGACTCTGATGCCTCTTGGAATAAATTGAGCCGAAGGCGATTGTGGTGCGCCATCGCCTGAGTGGGTCGCACTTTCGAGCTGGGAAGGTGATACAATCTCTTCGTGCGAAGGACCCGCCACGACTTTTTTCTTTCCCACTGGCGGTAAACTCCGAAATCCGTTGCGCAATCGTTCAGTTGGGGTGACTGTGGGTGCGCCTACGGAACATAGGATGGAATAAATATTAGTCCTACTGCCTTCAAGTCTATGGGACATCATAACGTACCGAGTAGTGGAAGTCTCTGTATCAACCGCCTTCGATGCCAGAGACACAGGAAACATATAGCCACCAAACTCATAACCGTTATTGCCACAACGCTCGATAGACCGGCAACAAGGGCAACGCTAGTCGATGCCGGTGACGATACTGAAAGCTTTGTTGGCACAACCGCGGTAGGTGTACTAGTGGAAATATGGGTCACTATCATAGTTGGGTAGAGCATGGAGCTCCGTGATGAAGAAAGATTCGGAGGTGCTGAGGAACTGGTAGTGATCGGATGGAGTGATATTAGATACATGGGAGTGTAATCGTAGTTTATGGTGTGAATTTGAGGGACATGGGGTGATTCATTGCTGGTGGTAATTGATGACGAGGTTTTTTTGCTAGACACCACAGATGTGTGCGGTTTGCTGGATGAGATCGTAATAGTGGACTGCGTGCTACTAGATGAGGCCTCTTTACTAGATACTACAGATATATGTGGTATGCTGGAAGTCGTGATAGTGGAATGTGTGCTACTGAATGAGGTCGATGCAATAGAATGTGGGGACGATGAGATTGATGCAGTGGAATGTGGGTTGCTGAACGATGAGATTGATGCAGTAGAATGCGGGCTGCTGGACAATGAGATCGATGCAGTAGAACGTGAGCTGCTGGACGATGAGATTGATGCAGTAGAACGTGGGGTGCTAGATGAGACTCCGTGAGACGCGGTACCACTCGAGGCTATCTCTTGAAGTAAACGGCTAGCAGTTGAGGCTGAAGCGATGGGATATCCATCAACAGCTCCGGAAGTTGGATTCAAAACCGTCCAGGAGGTGTGGATGGTTCCAGACACATCCGAAATAGCTCCCTTCTCACTGGCGGGGATCACAGATCCCGAGCCTGACGGGGAGGGACTACTTGAACGCGCGCGGCATAACATCTAAGATGCACGCCAAGACAGCTCAGCAAATAGCCTTGATACATCAACCACAGCACTCACCGGGCAGTCACAGCTGCTTGAATAGCGGAGAAGCCTTACGGTGGATTCTCAATCTTGTAATCTGCTACAGGTAAACCTCCATGGGTGTCGGATGGGAACACAGCAAACTTTCCGCACTGTACCATATATAATACCACTGTCTGGCCCAGACTCGGCAGTATCAGTCGGTTGTCAATGCAAACATTCAATCATCAGATGTGTGTATATGACAATAGTTTGATACAAACACTTGAACAGCTTATTATTTCTTGGATGCCGTGACCATAGCAAAACAGTGGTTGCATTTGAGATTTACGTTCATCTCCTTGGTCACATACAAATCACCACTTGTACGGACAATGTAACGCAACATGAAAGCTCACCTGGATTTAGTGTCAGATGACTGAGGTAGTCATGCAGCGAGTACGATATGGCAATTGAAACATTTCTATCAATGTAACTGCATAAGGCGAAATGCTTATTTCATCTGACAAAATCATTTCCCAAGTGTAGCTTCAGCTGGATCCAGAGGATGGACCATGATGGTAGAGATTGCACGGCCCCTTAGCCCAGATAATCATGATGAGATGCTTCATTGCGGTCCTGATGTATTCACGTCGGCCTTCTGGAAATCTAGGCTCAGAAGGGTCATACCATTCTCTCGGGAAGAGGCACTCACAAGCTCAATATCGGGGGGAAAGCAATGACCCTAAACAAACTATCAGTAGACAGATTTGACGTGAGTCTGACGGTTTGTTCGATACCATCATGTAAGATAGAAGATGTGTATAGAACGAACATTCTGCACTCGTGGTTACTACCGTAGGTGAGCTTGGCGTTGACAAAAATGGTTGTAAGGACTGCCCGTAACGCTTTGAGGATATACGCAAACAAGATAAGAGTAGAGTTTGAAAGCGGACGCACTGTCTTTGGGCCGAGCCGGTTGTCTTGTTCTTTTTGTGTGATGTGATTCTGCAAAAGCCCTCTTTATATATCCTGCAAGATATATAAGACCCTTTTGAGTATGGTACTGTGAAACTATGAAATGCTCATAGTAAGTATTGACTACTCACTTTGAACCGTCACTTGTCCCGCTACCATCCATGATGCCTAGATTGAATCAATATCAACTCTTGACAATTAGTTGTGCAACTGCTGAAGCCAATTTGGTTCCATCTCGATACCTGATCTACCTGCTTCAGTCCCTCTACGTCTCACAATTTTGGTAAAACCGGGACGTATTAATATTGAACATGGTTGGGAGCGACAAGCAACGACACGGGGTCTCGGACTCGGATACTCTTTATTTGTCCGTGTTATAACCTAAAGCCGAACTCCTTCCATTTTTAACATAATCTAATCTAATCTAATCCAAAGCGGTTTAAGTATTATTATTTTAAAACGCTACGAATACCTCTCCACTCATTAACTAGTAAGTATTGATATGCAATCAATCAGAGTGTGATAACTCAGGATTAGGAATAGAACCATAATGTAAAAATGCAGAAGTATGTACAATAACAGACTAAAACACCCAAGAAGACCAGCTCTAATCACCGTCTGAGGGCTGCCAGAGTATCTAAACAATCGTCTGATACGAAAGACCCTTGTGGGGAATAGGTGATACGAGAGAGCCCTGTGAGGCAGACGATGCAATAGTCGTGATCGTAGCACCGCCATTGCTCTTTGATGTAGGGATAGCTGGGGGTTTCCTGCGTTTCAGCGGCGGTGCTGGAGCGGCCCTGCGATGAGATACTGGAGATCCAGGCAGCGAGGAGACCAATGGCAGACGCCTGTCGGATGTATCACTTGAACTGCCTGATAAGGGAGATGCGATGCGAATTTGTGGCTGCTCCTGCGTGACGTGCGTGGCATCCTCCATTATTCGCGTTCGCCACTGTTGTGTTGGAGAACTAGGGGTTTGGACATCCATGGACCCTCTTCTGTCTCGTCTCCGGGAATTTGGTGGCACAGCAGCTGCGGTCGCAACGCGTGGTAAACTGACCGAGCTGTCATTGCTTCCAGACCTGAGACCCTCTCCCAGCTGCCTCTCCTTACGAGGTGGTCTGGCAGGAGGCTGCTTGAGATTCTCCGCACTTCGAGTCGACTTCAGCGGGCGAATCTTTCCACCAGGAGGCTCAGACGGGACCGTCGCTGAAAGTATGGTGTGGCTACTGCTAGCAGTAGGAAGAGAAGAAACGGAAGAAATGGACTCTAGTCCTGGACTATCGACTCGTCTCTGGAATTCGCCCTTGTTCTTTGGGGTTGCAATCTTACGAAATTGTACACACCAATCCCCGCTCAGACATCGCTGCACAAGCCGCTTGGTTGTCGGGTTGATATCGCGAATGTTCTCATGTTCGATAAGAGACTCGAGCATTTGAACGATTTGAGGGCGCTTGTAGGGCATGGAACGTAGCTGGGTCTTAGTGAGAAGTGGATAAAGGACTCGCAAGTACGTGTGTCTTAGCTAAAGAGTATTATCAGCGAAGCAGTTTATTATTCAGGAAGATAGGTACTGACGGATTCGTTCCCCTCATCAAGATCGATAATTTCTCGTAGAAAAACGTCCACAAGGACACATAGGTCGTTGGTATAGAAGTATTCGGACGTCCCTTTTGTTGTGAAGAGAAGATATAGAATCTTCAGCACCAAAAGTTGCATGACCAGGTCCTCAGGAGTTCGTCCTGAGAACGGACAAAGTTAGAGAGGCCAATTCATAGAAAAAGGGAAAGAGTTTCACCCGCTCGGTTCAACATGAAGATCATATTCTCACCGAACGTCATGCTAGACCCTAACCTCGTCATGAGCACCCGTAACACCCTATTTTGGTCCTCCGGTCTCTGGTCAGTTGAGGGCTCCGGGAGAAACTTTCCGTCGACGTGAGGTGTGCAGGGTTGCAGAGATGCGACCATAAACTGTTCATTGAGTGCCACCTACTGATTCTCTCAAGGTGGGGAAGTCAGACGCATAAATAGAGGTTGCAACGTACAATGAGCTTTATAACCGCGTAATTGAATGTTTCATCTGAGTGGCTGCGCGTTTGCTCTACAAGCTCAAAGAGATATTCAATGAATGTATCATCGAAGATCCCTGCATGATTCATCAATACTGAGCGTAGTGACAGTCAAAAAATACACTCACGAAGGTCCTGAAGCGAGAGTTTCTGCACCCTGCATACCTCGTATACCAGGCGCACCGATAATAGCCGCAGCTTGGCTTCAATTGGCACAGCAACCCCCCTAACCGTCCCTGCTTGCCCGCCGGAGCTAGACCCGCCTGAATATGGATCATCTATGTCTGGATCGATCTCCAACCGTACATGATCCATCAAGAGCGGAAGTAAAGGGTGCCACCTCTTGTGAGACCGGAGGAAAGCGGTATTCCGCCGGCCATATTCAAGAAGAGTGTTGTAGAGAATAAGTTGACAATGTGGGTTGGTACTCTGCGTGGCCTCTTAATACAGTCCCTGGTAGGCACATGGTAGCACTCACCGCCTGAGCATCGTCTAAAAGTAGCTCACACATCCGTTCTGAGTGAAAGGTAAGCAATTCAGACGCTAACAACAAGTCACACGAATGTTCCAGCTGTAAAGGACTTTGCAGATATTGCTCTGCACAACAGGATGGGTCAGCGAACAGAGCTGCCTCAACATAGTCCACTCACCATGGTAAGCAGCACAAAACGACACAAAACGTCGTAAAGTGGCATCTAACTGTGACAGAGTAACGTCGTTTGGGATATTCAAGATATCCTCGAGCTCTGTTTGAGTTCATATAAGCGGTCAGTTCCTCAGGAACGATGATGTAGACGCACCCGACCAAAACTGCTGGGCATTGTCGATTATATACACGATTCCTTCGCCAAAGATATCCATAACCCGAGAGATACCGGGTGTTGTTTACGGTGTGCAAGCCCCTGGTGGATGACAGTGGAGAGGAAGAGAGTGCCACGGATACAGACGACCCCGCCCGGGAATCAAGCGCTGGCGGTAAAATTATCGATGACAGGTCTGGATAACTCTCAAGATGGGAATGTTTAATTCGGTGCCTGTAAATTAACGCCCACCCGACTCCCGCCAGTGAGCGACTCATCCGTGACAGTTCCCATATTATCCGCGGCCTAGGTAGGATATCCCATATCGCCAGCAGTCGTATATACTCTCGCCAACCACAGCACGGGATATAGTCGTGAGGTGAAACATAGTACGCTCAAATATCCAATTCTAATTTACTGAGTTACATATTTCTCATCTATGACTCTGACTCTTCTCGCATCCGCTTTCTCAATCACCCTTCCTACTAAACGATGTGCTGATGGCATTTGCCGTTAGCCAATCCATTCCCACAATTAGATCAACGAACTGCGATGCTCGCATCAGGTTGACCACCCAGCACTTCTCCTCAAACTCGAACCCGCCCGCATCAAACAAGATCGTGACATACCCATAGACCACGTATGTGAAATCAGAGTGGAAGTCTTTGATCTCGACCTTGTCGATTTCGTGGCGAAGAGGAACCATTTCGTGAAGGAGACCAGCCAGTCGCACGAAGCCGTAATCGACGACAGAGACAGATGATAAGTTCGAGAACAATGCACGGCTGTTGGGGAGACGAAGTGGATGAACCGAGATAGGAAAACCATGACTGATAGCTTGCACTCGGGGGTCTTCGCCTGGCATTTCCAGCATCGTGATAGAACCGACCGTTGCGCTCAGCACGATCGGCCGTCCATTTGCTGGAGCTAGGGGTGGCATGAGAGACCGAAGTTCTCTCTCTCTCTCGCGGACGCCCGATTCAGCGTCGAACGGATCGATGTTGTCTGTATCGGAGCTCAAATAGTCGGATTCGAGGACATCGACGGTCACCAGTCCCCCAGTTGTTACAACCTGTCTGGTCATAAGTGTCACCATGTATTATCATGCGGAAAAAATGCACACCTTTCCACGGGCTCCACCTCGCCGACCAAATGATCTGCGTGCAGTTTGTTTACTACGTCCCCTCTGACTCGGACTAGCCGAATCTTGAGGTACGTTTCCTGGATCATCAGTCATAAGCACACCCGTTTCGAGGCTCTATGAACGATAGCGAATTTAGCATTAAACACTTTACACAAATGTTAAACTTTGAAAACGGACCATGGGGTACTCAGAGTTGCTGTTTACTGCGACTCCTCTCCCCCTACCGCGTCCCCGTCCGGGATTGTATGGACGAGATCGACGCGCCGTAGATGGTCCACTGGACATCTGCTACTAGTACAAAGATTTGATGTGACAATTGTGTAATTGGAAGGAGATGGAGTCTTCGAGGAAAGTAGTTAGTGGTGTCTCACGAGTCGCAGGAGACTGCTGATGAACGGTGTGGTAGGGAGATCCGGTCCTTGAGTCGGCTCTCGTAGATTATGGATTTCGTGGGGCCGTAGAGAAACGATATGCGCAGACGCGATACCGTCAGGTAGGGAGGCGGAGCGTCCGGTAGACACTCAACGTTACTCAACGTGGACTCCTATAAAACTTATCTCTTAGCTATTCTTATTCTATACTTACTTATTCTTTATATACTTGGAATCCGTTGACCAGATACTAGAGGCGGAAGGTACACAGATTTTGTTGTTGAGGATGAGCAGAGAGATGTGATTAAAACTCGGGGGAATGGAGAAATGATCTACGGCGTTGAACGCCCTTTTATAATACATGTTGCTGCTCTCCTGTAAGAATTAGGTTTCATTCTTCTCTGTAGTATTATATCATAGTGTACAGTAGTCGCAGTAGTCGCAGTACTGCGTAGACAACTTATTGGTCGTGCACGCAGCACCCGCAGTTTCCGTAGTATGTCTCTATACGTGTAGCCACATATACGTCTCGTCACCTTTGTACTACAGTATATACTGGACATTCTCATTGGTGTAATAATCATTGGCATCCGTTGCCCTTCACACCTCTGGTCATTAACAAGAGAAGATTCTATTACATTTGTTGTATTAGAAACTTTACATCTCCCCTGTTGTGCTCTCGACGGGAGGCTCTTCGATACGAAGCAACGAGTCAAGAAAAGGGAAATATTCTGCAAATGGATGAAACGAGGCCCGATTGGGCAAAGGAGAGAACATGAACTCTGTTTTTACATCATGATGACACTCGTCTCCGGGGAACGACTTGATCTTAGCGGTTTGAACGAGCAATTTCTCGGTACGACACGACGGACTCCCGCCCCCTATTCACGTACCCGGCTCGCCACCAGTCAAGCGCGGAGGGTCGGGATGAACGGTGTCGGCGACCTACTTCTCGTCTTCTGCTTCGATCGCCTCGTCTCCTTCAACGGTGTGGGTTTGTTTTATATATCTGAGAAATCCGTAAGAAGTTGCATATAGAAAGTGACAGTGAAAAGGATAAAAAGAAAAAGAAAGAAAGGAATATACATGGCTCCCGACCGTGTCCATTGACACTCCTACAACGGTTAACCTCTGCCGAGCCGAACCGGAGATGATAACTTGAACTACTTTGCATTCATTGGTTTGAAACAGCATGTTCAATGGTAATTTAGCGAAACATGCCAGTAACAAGCGACTGCTTGAAAATAAATGAAGAAGTACATAGTACAACGTCTGGTATCGATGGCCTATGACGGGTGCAAAATTAAGAGAATGCCACAAGAGGAAATATGCACAAAGCAAGAATCGCCCTACGAATGCCCAAACCTGCTTGCTGGTACGCACCGGAGGTTGAGGGCAAAGGACTGGGTGGCGGTTGAGCCGTGGTGTCTGCAGGCGAGGTTGGGAGAATACTAGAAGATGTATTCGTAGCGACGGCAGCCGATACTAAACAATAGGTTGCGTTAGATATCTAGTGAGTCATATAAAAATATGACTCATAGACGACTCACCTGTTAGAGGAGGGGCAGAAGAAAGCGATGAAGATATTGGGAGTACAATGGTACCATTTGGCGACCTTGCGACAAAAGAATGATGATGCCATAATCACTAACGTACAGAATAGCACACTTACGGGCAGAAGGTCAACGTGTAGTCGGCGTTCAAGCCCGAGTCACAAGTCCATAGAGCTGTGTTGGACGATTCATCAAAGGCGTACGCGTATGCGTCTGGGCAATTTCCCTCTACATATAACATATCAATACTGTTTGGACGATCACATGCATTTGAATGCTTACTGAAGAAGTCATAGAATTGTACACCTGAAGAGGGACACGTAGCCGCCGTGCTGTGGCTTCCAGAACAGCAGTTGGCAGAGTCGGCTAGACGCCATAATCAGACAAGTGTCGATGGTAACGATAGTGACACGAACTGGGATCGCCATCCAAATTTGCAAAACAAGCAGACTTGCACCCGACGGGAAAGCCGGTGTCGTCGAATGGGCCTTGAAGTGGCTGGGGACCTGTGTGCGCATTCACAAGGCGAAATTAGATCCATATAGTAGGTGGCATTGCGTACAGCTAGGTCCTAAATCCACTGGACAGCTGGCTTCTGGACAGCCCACATTGTTCGTGATGCTTACAGGTAGATCGTATCCGTCTACCAGAGACACTAAGTAGGTAGGTCAATGTAAATCGATATCGACACCCATTGAGTAATTCAACAAACCATCGTAGAAATCTTGATTCCCGTCTCCCTGTAGAGTCCATTCCGCGACGGTTGCAGGAGGTACACCCTAGAGAAAGTAGATTAACGTGGTATTTCGAAATATGTTCCACACGTACAGTGCCCGTATGAGGGTCACATAGTAGCCCCCCATTGCACCAACCTGTCAGACATGTAGGACCCGTCGTGATAGTAAAGTTGCAATCGCGCCGACCCTGATGTGCTCCATCAACGTTGCTGAGTCCACCGGCTGAACACGAGGATAACACATTGTCTTACCCATATTCTTCCAGCCTGCCAATTATCCGGTGCGGTGAAGCTTACAGCGGTGAACGGTGCAGCTTCCCAGCTGGAATAGACAATAAACTTGGATTGGTGCAAAACAAAGATACAACAGTGCAAAGCATACCCTGTCGGGAAATCAGGCACTGCCTGTCCAGCGTTCAAATCTGTAAAAAGCTTCGTAGATTGAGCACCACTTTCGCCCGAGAAACTCCCGGAAAACACCTACAGCAGGCCTGGATCAAAGGAGTCAACCCATCAGAGTACATGATGTACTAGCTTGGTGGTGCGTACCAGATCGTGAATGGACATGCGTTGTATACTGTAAATGTCCTTGCTGTAACCAACGTGCATGCTGCAAGTATCTGTGCGCTCTGAAGCATCCGAATAATCATACTTGTACTAGTCGGCAAGAATCTAATTGAGGGCAGTAACTTGACGTTGTGCGGAGGATGGACCCGTAGATCTCAGAATAGATGGCTCATATGTAGTCGAAGGTAAACGTTGCAATATCCGCAATTGGAGCAAAACTTTGTGCGCAGCAGTGGTGATTATTGTGAACATTTCCGAGTCCCTGTTCCCACTGCGAGGTTGTGGTGCGAAAGCGGCTGTGCCAGAACGTTTCTTGAAGCGCCTGCTATTCTTACAACGTGGCGCGTGAAATTGATCCGTGGTGGCTCGCGTGGCAGACTTATACCAGCGCTTACAGTCACATACTGGCAGTGCTTGGCGACGACCATAGTCCTGGCATTTACGATCTGCATGCTGTGAAATGCATGCAGAAGGGCTGGCACAGACTCAATGCCTGTATATGAGGTGAGTTCTGCAATAGAAGCATTATATCCCTCACTTGCAAGCCTGACGTCGATTCACCATGATGAAATTCCAGAGTCTATTCATGAACAAACTCAAGAGATCCACTCCATCGGATGGCTCCAGGCGAAAGCAGGAAATGGTGGCCTCTACTGCTGTAGATTTGGGCCCGACCGCTTCACTGCAAAGTCGCACTATGATGTACGCTCGTGAAACCGCTCAACCGTCGAACACACGACTTGTCCTGACGTCCGAGCGGCCTCTACCAAGGCCACCCACCTCAGGGAAACCAATGACGGCGTCGGAGCAATATTGGGCGGCCAGGGCTCTAACTGCCGAGGCGCTACTATCTATGAAGTCGATACATTATGAGCAGATCCAGATGCTATCTGCTACAGAGGAGACTAAGCGTGCGGTGAGTAACCTTTAGCTATTCATTTATATATGGGGCATCTGAAGCTCCCTACGTGTAGCAAATAATTACTACCTTACACGATATGTATGAAGCTAGGCAAGCTAAGCTCGAGAAGGCCGTAGTGAGTGACTTCATGCGTTGGATCTTTATTATAACGATTGAGCAATCACCGTCAGATCGTTCTCAGCGCTTTTCTACTGGCTGTATTTACAGGAACAGTCATATACGTATTTTCTGTTGGACATCAAGCTGCTGCAAGCTCCGCCAAGGCTCGACCCTTACACTTCACAATCCCAATTCTCTCTCCGTTTGCGTCGGTGGTCAGTCACTTACCTATCTCTACCTTTCATCATTATTGAAAGGGCTTTTCAGGTTGAACACGAAACATCTGTGATAGGAACACGGACAGTGATTGTGATTGTCGCGGTGGCAGCGTGCTTGGTCTATGCTTGTTTTAGGCATTGGATACCACTCCGACTGCGAGCATAATCGGGAGCCTTTGTCAATCATTTTCTAGAGCATAGCCACAGATGGTGTCCGTGAGGCGGTACTGATTCCTGGTTGAAACTTATACAAACCGCAGGCTGTCAATCACACAGCCGTCATCACCTGCTATCTGTTGACAGATTCGAGACAAGTGGAGACTGTACAGCACCACGACTTGGCACGCAATTTGGAAGAGACGAACTTGCGCACCGGATAACGGAAGTCTCACCTTGATTCGTACACCAAGGCGACTCTGTCGTACAAGTCGTACAACACTCCCTTTCTCTATACCGACACCTAGATGTGATCCTGCTCGATTGGGGCAGTAAGGACCTTGAAGGGAATGTCACATCGTCAACTATGCAGAAAGATACGGAGGAAATACTCGCGCTCGTCCCCCTCCTCCATGGACACGATATCTGACCGGCGATCACTTTCGTCGAGCTGTCTTTAACGACTATATTTATAACTGCTGTAAATCACGATGAAACCCTTGCTAGCTACGCACATTAAGCGTTAAAAGACCACAACGACAGCGTGTTCCATTATTAGACGGAAACTTTCCACTAGCATGCTTCTATGGTCTGGAATTTCCAAGTCTCGAAAACCTGTCGTTTAGCTGTTATGCCCATGCCCATCAGTCCGCCGAGAATTGGAAAATATTGCGCTATCGAGTGACATAAATCAACGATGCTGATATAGAAGCGTGAGCTATAGTGGCAGAAGCTTTGACAAGAACTAGAAGCAGCGTATGTGTTTTCCCCTGCTTCCTAGATAAGTAATTTTAGATACGGCAAAAAGCTGGATGCACGAGTGAAGTGCTGCACAGCCAGCGAAGCTTTGAAGGGTTGCTTGTAATGGCGTGGAATCGCCTGGTGCTTTGTTGAAAGCTCTCAAGGACAGCCTATAAGCTGGGAAGCCATTCCCGAAACTGGGCAATACGAAGCACCCCCCCCCCCCTTTTGAGCTAATTTGTGATAGTAAAGAAGCATTTATTACGCATCAGTAACATCCGATATTTGAAAGACAACCAGACGCGAGGCATGTTCCGACTCGCGCTGGACTTCGGAGGGAGGCACAGCCTCGCGGCGGTGGCTTCGAGCTACTATCAACTTCATAGATAGGGAGGGCAGCCTAAAGGCCCCAATTTAGTTGCGGATCTTTCGCCGACCATGTAGGTTCGCAGATGACTTGGCATGGTTTGCTTGAATGACACGTGCTAGCTCATATTCGTCTTCCTAGATTCTGTGCTAGTTCACCTGGCGAGGAATGGCCGCGCAATTGAGCGAACCACTATCATGAGCTGGGCTGAACTTCGCCACAATAAATCATAACTGTTCGCGCCACGGCCAGAGCAAGATTCAAGTCTGAAACGTATCATGGTGGGTGTTAGCCAAATTATGCGAGGAACGACAAGATGTAGCCTGGAATCCAACTTACGAAATATCGGCGTTATCGGTCGTTTTGCGGCAGTACTAACCAAAGAATAACCCTGAATGATACCCGCTTATACTGCGAGAAAGAGTTCAGCGTCATTCCTCACTTCCAGGGCGCGAAGTTTTGATGTACCGTGCATCCGACCCGAAAATACTTACACGCCTGGTCAGTGCCTCCACCTCGTGGGAGGAGTCAGCTGTGAATCCAGTGCACTGCACTGCCAATGGGCTTAGGGGACACATGAAAATACACATGCTCGCCATGGGGTCCTCTTAAGCATGCGAATATATATTGGATTGCTTGCATATTAGCCCGACAATTGAGGATAAGGAAACGGGAGCATGAAAGTTTTATGGAAGCCGAAGGAGCGCGTTGTGGAGAGGCAGGCTGAGCCGCTGAGGCAAGCGTGGCTTGCCGAGATAGGCGCCCATTTAGTTGGGCTGTTAACTGCTGTTAAGTCTTAAAAAGGAATGTCAGCCAACTCCGCGAGGTCAGCCGGCAGCTTGCGGTGGCTGAGCTGCGTTTGTCCCAGCCAAGGCGTTCCACTGCGTCATTTTCTCAAGTTCCCATCGTCTTGCACGTTCTACTCGTCGTCGACGGCAACGCTGACGGACTACCTCTCAACCTCCAGCCATGGCTGCTCAACCTGGCTCTAGAAGCCACGAGGGCATGTATAGCTCCTCGCCGCCATCCTCCGACCCCCACGATCCCTTTAGCAACTCCCACGCCCCAGCAGACCCACGCTTCTACGATAACGACTCTGACAACGAGTACGGTCGCAACCCCCGCGACACATATGGCTCGGACAGTAGCAACATTAACGACGACGAACGTTATTATGAGCAGAATGGGGCATACGACATGTACGGGCGTAAGTTGATATTCATCGTTGTTGTTGCTCGTTTATTGACGCCCACGGTCAGCTCAACCCGACACAGACTCAGACGTTGATGTCTATGGTCAGAGGCCTGCACCATCATCTGAATCACTAGGGCCCCCTCGCATGAACTTCTCTGAGGCATCGACACCCACTTATCTGGATTCCAGTCCCTCAGGCATCCGCGAACCCTACCCTGCATGGACCTCAGACCGACAAATACCCCTTTCAAAGGAGGAAATCGAGGATATCTTCTTGGACCTTACACAGAAATTTGGGTTTCAGAGAGACTCCATGAGGAATATGGTATGCAATCTACACGTTCCACCGTGTGACTTCTAACACAAGGCACACAGTTCGACTTCACGATGCAACTGCTTGATAGTCGAGCTTCAAGAATGTCCCCCAACCAAGCGCTCCTGACTCTCCATGCAGACTACATCGGCGGGCAGCACGCGAACTATCGCAAGTGGTATTTTGCTGCGCAGCTGGATCTTGACGATGCCGTTGGCAAGACGCAAAATCCGGGCATTCAACGAATCAAGACCGTCAAGGGCAAGGGGCGGAAAAGTACTGAGAAATCACTCCATACTGCCCTAGACCGGTGGAGACAGGCGATGAACAATATGAGTCAATATGATCGAATGCGACAGATCGCGCTCTGGCTTCTATGTTGGGGAGAGGCGGCCAACGTGCGCTTCGTCCCAGAATGCCTCTGCTTCATTTTCAAGTGCGCCGACGACTATTATCGCTCACCCGAATGCCAGAATCGAGTGGATGCGGTACCAGAAGGTCTATACCTTCACTCCGTCGTGAAGCCTCTTTACCGATTCATCCGAGATCAGGGTTACGAGGTCATTGATGGCAAGTTTGTACGCAGGGAGAGGGATCACGATAGTATCATTGGCTACGACGACGTCAACCAACTGTTTTGGTACCCGGAAGGGATTGCACGGATAGTACTTCATGATAAGGTGAGCCAGTGACTTGTTGAACTTCAATACAAAGTACTCATTCTCCTTGATAGACACGACTTGTGGACTTAGCTCCAGCGCAGCGCTTCATGAGATTCAGCCAAATCGACTGGAACCGCGTCTTTTTCAAGACGTATTACGAAAAGCGCTCATTCGGACATCTACTCGTCAACTTCAATCGCATTTGGGTCATCCACATAGCTATGTACTGGTTTTACACTGCCTACAACTCACCGACAGTCTACAATGGAACGACTTCCACGCCAATGCGATGGTCGGCGACTGCATTAGGCGGTGCCGTCGCTACGATCATCATGCTTTGCGCGACTCTTGCTGAATTCTCCTATATTCCCACTACTTGGAACAATACTTCTCATCTTACGCGCCGATTGCTTTTCCTTGCCGTCACCCTTGCGCTGACCGCTGGGCCTACTTTCTATATCGCCATCGCCGAAAGTTCATCTCCAAATGGATCTTTGGCGCTTATCCTTGGCATCGTCCAATTCTTCATATCTGTGGTTGCTACCCTTCTGTTTGCCACGTTACCCTCGGGACGAATGTTCGGTGATCGAGTAGCAGGCAAGTCGAGAAAATATCTTGCCAGCCAAACGTTTACGGCTAGCTACCCTCGCCTCAAGGCAACTGCGCGCATGGCCTCTCTTCTCCTCTGGTTCTTGGTTTTCGGTTGCAAATTCACGGAATCATACTTCTTCTTGACGCAGGGTTTCCGTGATCCCATTCTTGTGATGGTGCACATGAAAATCCAGGTCTGCAATGACAAATTCTTCGGCAATGCGCTTTGTAGGAACCAGGCAGCATTCACGCTCACGATCATGTACATCATGGAGCTTGTCCTCTTCTTCTTGGATACGTTCCTATGGTGGATCATCTGGAACACAGTGTTCAGTATTGCTCGTTCATTTGCATTGGGACTTTCCATCTGGACCCCGTGGAAGGATATCTATACTAGGCTGCCAAAGCGAATCTACTCCAAACTCTTGGCGACGTCCGATATGGAAGTGAAGTACAAGCCAAAGGTATTTTCTCATTCTATAAATCTTACGTTAAATTGTACTGATCTGTCTTCTAGGTTTTGGTTTCGCAAATATGGAATGCCATCATCATTTCCATGTATCGCGAGCACCTTCTCTCTATCGACCACGTGCAGAAGCTTCTCTACCATCAGGTTGACTCCGGACCGGATGGCAGACGTAGTCTTCGTGCTCCAGCGTTCTTCATCTCACAGAGTGATAAAGGCTTCAAGGGCGAATTCTTCACGCCTGGTAGCGAGGCTGAACGCCGGATCTCATTCTTCGCGCAATCACTGACGACCGCTATCCCGGAACCTCTTCCTGTTGACGCTATGCCCACTTTCACAGTACTGACCCCTCACTACAGCGAGAAGGTATGTTGATCTATCTGATTTGTATCTTCCTAGGAGGCTTACCATTGCGATCTCAGATCCTACTTTCCCTCCGGGAGATTATACGTGAAGAGGATCAGAACACTCGAGTTACATTGCTGGAATACCTCAAACAACTTCACCCTATTGAGTGGGACAACTTTGTTAAAGACACGAAAATCCTGGCTGAGGAATCCACCACGTACAACGGCCAAAGTCCTTTCGGCACCGACGAAAAGGGTCAGTCCAAAGCGGATGACCTACCATTCTATTGCATCGGTTTCAAGAGTGCCGCTCCTGAGTTCACTCTCCGAACTCGTATTTGGGCTTCTTTACGGGCGCAGACCTTGTACCGCACCGTGTCTGGCATGATGAACTACGCGAAAGCTATCAAACTCCTTTACCGCGTGGAAAATCCGGAGGTTGTCCAGCTCTTCGGTGGTAATACGGACAAGCTTGAGCGTGAACTGGAGCGAATGGCTCGTCGTAAATTCAAGTTCGTCGTTTCGATGCAGCGGTACTCGAAGTTCAACAAGGAGGAACAGGAAAATGCGGAGTTTTTACTCCGTGCGTATCCTGATCTGCAGATCGCCTATTTGGAAGAGGAGCCGGCTCGGAAAGAGGGCGGCGATCCTCGTCTCTTCTCCGCTCTCATCGACGGGCATTCCGAGTTCATCCCGGACACTGGACGCCGACGACCGAAATTCCGCATAGAACTCCCTGGTAATCCCATCCTCGGTGACGGGAAATCCGACAACCAGAATCATGCCATCGTATTCTACCGAGGAGAGTACTTGCAACTTATCGACGCCAACCAGGACAACTATCTCGAGGAGTGTCTGAAAATTCGTAACGTACTCGCCGAGTTCGATGAGTACTCTGTCTCAACGCAGAGTCCCTACGCTCAATGGGGGCACAAGGAGTTCAAAAACTCGCCTGTCGCGATCGTTGGTGCACGCGAGTACATCTTTTCGGAGAACATTGGCATTCTGGGTGATCTTGCTGCCGGGAAGGAGCAAACATTTGGTACCCTTGCTGCTCGTTCTTTGGCCTGGATCGGTGGGAAGCTTCATTATGGTCACCCGGATTTCCTTAACGCCCTTTACATGACGACCCGAGGAGGCGTCTCGAAGGCTCAGAAGGGTTTACATTTGAACGAGGATATCTACGCTGGCATGACCGCCTTTGGCCGTGGTGGACGCATCAAGCATACTGAGTACTACCAGTGCGGTAAAGGCCGTGATCTTGGTTTTGGCACGATCCTCAACTTCCAGACCAAGATCGGCACTGGTATGGGAGAACAGATGCTCAGTCGAGAGTACTACTATCTTGGCACTCAGCTTCCTATTGACCGTTTCTTGACATTTTACTACGGCCATCCCGGATTCCACATCAACAACATGCTGGTCATCTTGTCGGTGCAAGTCTTTGTGGTTACTAGTACGTGTCTTGGCAGTGTTCTATGTGGTGTTATCTAACAATATTTTTTGGTAGTGGTATTTTTGGGTACTCTTCAGTCGCAGCTTGATATTTGCACATACTCCAAATCGGGACAGTTCACCGGCGCAACGGGATGCTATAACCTCACGCCCGTCTTCTCATGGATTGATCGTTGCATCATCAGTATCTTCTTGGTATTCATGATCGCTTTCTTACCCCTCTTCCTGCAAGGTGAGTCTTATGCAGTTGGCCCTTTATTCTACGCGTACTGACCGCCATATCAGAACTTGTCGAGCGTGGAACAATGAAGGCGATCAAGCGTCTAGCGAAACACTTCGGTTCAGCGTCCCCGGCATTCGAAGTATTCGCTACGCAAATCTCGTCTCACTCCATCGCGAGCAATTTGACCTTTGGTGGCGCCCGGTACATCGCTACTGGTCGCGGTTTTGCGGTCACAAGGATATCTTTTAGTATCTTGTATTCACGGTTCGCCGGTCCTAGCATCTATCTTGGCATGAGGACGCTGGTCATGCTTCTCTATGTCACATTGACACTGTGGAGTGGCTGGGTCACATACTTTTGGGTATCCATCCTGTCGTTATGCATCGCGCCGTTCCTTTTCAATCCGCATCAATTCTCCTTCGCCGACTTCATCATTGATTATAGGTTGGTGTTCATATTCTTCATATCTCTTCTGATACTGACTTCGAGATACAGGGAGTTCTTGCGCTGGATGAATCGAGGTAACTCAAGGTCGCATTCTAACTCGTGGATTGGCTACTGCCGCCTTTCGCGTACCATGATCACTGGGTACAAGAAGAAGAAGCTCGGACATCCCTCAGAAAAGCTTTCCGGTGACGTTCCTCGTGCAGGATGGCGAGCGGTCATCTTTTCCGAGGTCATATTCCCCACTGTCATGGCTATCCTCTTTGTGATCTGCTACATGTTCGTCAAGTCCTTCCCTGACCGCGACGGACGTCAGCCGGCGAGCCCACTGGTTCGTATCGCGATAGTCGCCCTTGGACCTATTGTGTGGAACGCAGCGGTGCTACTTGTCCAGTTCATGTTCTCGCTGTTCCTTGGTCCTTTCCTCGACACCCGGTTCCCCAAGTTTGGTTCGGCGATGGCGTTCATTGCCCACTCCCTCGGTGTCGTCGGCATGATTGCATTCTTTGAGTTCTTGGTACGTTTCTTAAAGATCATGGCAAGCTAACAACTGATTCTAATAATAATCACAGTGGTTCCTGGAGCTCTGGAATATATCTCACGCGGTGCTCGGCCTTATCGCGATCATCTTTGTCCAACGTGCGGTGCACAAAGTCCTCATCGCGGTGTTCTTATCTCGTGAACTGAAGCATGATGAAACCAATCGGGCATGGTGGACCGGAAAGTGGTACGGCCGAGGATTGGGCAACTATGCTATGTCGCAACCTGCCCGTGAATTCATCGTGAAGACCATCGAGCTATCTCTTTGGAGCTCGGACTTCATAACATGCCACTTCCTCCTTTTCATCCTAACACCTCCGATTTTGATACCCTATATTGACCGTCTCCACTCAATGCTTCTGTGTAAGTGTTATTTGCGCGATACCTGAAGTGTCTTTGCTAAACGTTCATGTTTTCTAGTCTGGTTGCGGCCGTCAAAGCAGATCCGTGCACCCCTGTACTCCATCCGACAAAAGAGGCAACGCCGCTCGGTTGTAAGCATGCCATTGTACTATGTGTCATATGTTGTGCTAATGATCCATTAGGTCGTCCGCTACGGCCTTGCCTACCTTCTCTCTATCATCACCTTTGCTGCATTGATTGTACTACGTAAGTCTCGCACACTCATTGATCTCGTCGTCGCTGACGGTATAACCATAGCGCTTGTGTTCCGACAAGAGCTGCACTTCAACTGCTCGATATGTCAGAGCGTATGATACACTCTCACATGATCTACTTACTCATAAACATAGACTGTCACTTGTACGCTCTTCTCACCCTCCATCGGACTTTTGCCCACCACGTTGTCATTTTATCTCGTCTACTCGTACTAGTGGAACGGACAATCTTAGGCTTCTCTTATTATGATATCATGGCTACACAGTAAACAACGTGTAGACACCTTCACGACCCACATATATTATACCGATAATGAACATTTCAGATGCTGCTCTGGTCGTATATAGCTTTTTGATCTGCGAAGCTATCTATGTTATACATTCACGACGTTAACCCTTACACTGCCCATAAAAGGCTAATTACAAGGGAGTCAAGCCTTGTGTATTAAACCGGCTGTGCAACTCAAACTATCACCTCCTCGGAGTTGGTCAACAGCGAGCTTAGCACCGCTCAGAGCAAAGGTACCGTTATTCTCCCGACAGGTTCAAACGTTGCCAACACGATGCCAATGTTTGCGTTCCAACCCCCTCGTGCTACACTCAGATATTAAACCGCAACTATCCGCTGTTAGCGGAAAGGGACACCATGGCGCCGGCATATTAGCCTCATGACTCCTATCAATTTCCACCTTTCCCTAGGATGCTGTGTATATCAAGGGAGCAGTCCATAAATGAGGTGAGTCGCTCACGCTATTCCCATTTCGCACAGGTTTATGTCGCAATCTCAAATCGAATTGATATGCAGGATCTCGTTGGTCGTCTGCTGTGCTTCCGAGCCTTTGGGATGGGCAGTGCTTATCCTTTGACGAGTCAGACGCAGGGATCCGCATCATGATGTATAAGGCGATAGAAGGCTTTGTGGACAACACGTTTTCCATAAAAAGGCAGCTGGATATGTGGGACGTACCCTCTCGCCTCTTTTCCCCACCCCCTTGATACCAGTATGCGCCGTTATCTCAGTATATCCAAGCGTAGCAGTACGGCTCCGATACCCTCCCAGCTGTCCGAGAAGGGGGCCGGGCACGGTTCAGAGTCTTCCGCCTGCGGTGCGGAGGATAACGCATCCACCACGGCATTGATGACCCCTCCCGTACCCCTTTCTCCTCCGAATCTGAAGGTCAAGCGTGTAGACTACTACTACAGTCGCTGGTCAAAGTCATGGAAGTACAAGAACATGGGTGATAGAGTTACACCAGAGGCGGCACCTATTGGTGTCACTACCGCAGGGAACGATCCTTGGCAGACATTTTGTTTCGTGGTCGTTCGCAAGTTGCCGCGAAAGGATGAGGAGCCAACCTTCCAGGTGGTCATCAAGAGCCCTTACCTGCTCCAGGCTTGCAAGGACGTTATCCAGAAGATTCCTGGTATCTCATGGAATGCTGAACCTCTTCAGGTAGATTGACCTCGACGTATGCTATCGAATTCTGCTAACATTCTCGCATAGCTGGACCCGTCGCTCTTGATAGCTTTCCTTCCTCACTTCGGGGAGTATCAAGCAGAGCTGAAGAAGAAGAAACAACGATCACAGGAAGAGTCATATATTCTGTCGTCCGTGGAAGTGCTTGTAGAGTACCTCCGCAAGGATTACAAGTCTACGATTGCTCAGATCGAGAACCTCACATCCCACGGCGAAATCACGTTCGACTTGCTCCATACTGTAATGGTACCGCGTTCTACTTTGGCCACGGTGTGCCCTATCACAGGAGAGCCTCGGGCACTACACCTCGTATCTGCCACCAAGATCGTCACTCAGTGCGGCGCTTTGTATGACTTGCTCTGTGAGAGTATCGATGCCATCGACAATGCCAACACCGATGGTTGGGGCTCCGATAACTCCACGGAGGCAGAGGTTCGCAAAGCTGGAGGCGGTCTTCAGTTCGGCAAGGTACAAAACAGAGTCATCATCCCCGAGTTTGGCGGTACCATCGACATCAACACACTCGATGCCTACCCGATCAAATACCATCCCAATGAGGCTGAATTGAGGAAGACTCTTCTGGCTCGTGGTCAGAAGTGGGTGTCCTTGAAGGGTGTTCACCATGTACAGTATAATGGAACGGGGGCACATTGCCTGTCTAGCGGCAAGAAGCCCATCAAATACAACGTAGGTGTTCATTTATCTTTCCCCATACGAGTGTGTTTTGACACACTTTTACAGGTCAACTCTCGTGTCATGATCGACAGGGCATGCTTTAGACGGTTGAACCCGAACTACCAATTCCCAGTCATCAAACAGGAAGCTCCAGAAGCATCCCACGACTACGATCCATCTATCCATAGCGTTGACCCCAGTAAGTGCTAATAAACATGGTCCTGGTATATGCTGGTTGGCTGACCGCAGCGACCCTGATACAATAGATCGTGGTATTCCGACCCTCAGGGTGCAAATGAAAGTAGCAGAGGAAGAAGAGGAAACCGCTCTGACCGAGGACGAACTCATTCTCGCTCCTGCCATTCTCTACGGCTTCAGCTTGGCCGATAAAATGTGGCGTAAGTCCTCATCTTAGTTGCGTTGCCCATGGTTCTGAATGCACCTCAGTTGAGTTCAACGTGGACAAGATCTCCCCCATTGCCTGGAACGATGAAGCTTTCCATAATCTCGTATTGCCGCCCGGGCGCAAGACCCTTCTGCAATCACTGGTAGAAGCTCACAACGCTGACCTCGGGTTCGATGACTTTGTGAAGGGCAAAGGTCACGGATTGGTTATCAACCTCTTCGGTCCACCCGGAGTTGGCAAGACGCTCTCTGCTGAGGCAACGAGCGAACACGTGAGGCGTCCGTTGTATGTTATCGGTGGCGGCGACCTCGGCACCAACGCAGGCGAGCTGGACGTTACCCTTCAAAGGGTATTCGATATTGCAACGAGCTGGAAAGCCATCGTTCTGATAGATGAAGTAGGTCCTCACTCGGGAAATCCTTGGAAGTCAACGCTGATAAATCTATGGCCATCGTAGGCCGACGTTTTCCTTGAACAACGTTCGTTGCATGATCTAGAGCGCAATGCCATGGTGGCCGTGTTGTAAGTGTTCAAACTTGACGATGATGATTAGAAGCACAACCCGCTGACCTGAGCTGTCCATGTGTATAGTTTGCGGCACGTGGAGTATTACCGCGGCATCCTCTTCTTGACCACTAACCGTGTCAAGACATTCGACGAAGCCTTCCTCTCCCGCATTCATGTCGCCCTACACTTCCAAGAACTCTCCAAGTCCGCAAAGATGCAAGTATGGCGAGCATTCCTACAGAAGGTCGGTGTACAGGTCGGCCAGAACAATGGCCTGAGCGAGAACCACCTGGAGATGCTGGCGGACCGTAATATCAATGGTCGGCAGATCAAGAACGCCACCCGGACCGCCAACTCTCTGGCTGTTAGTCGTAGAGAGCCCCTCGCCTTTGGACACCTGCTCGAAACTTTGGATGCGATGGATGAGTTTACGGCAGAGTTCCATGCAATGACTGTACGAAATTGAGAAGACTGAGAAGACTTTAGGATGTAACCTTGTGTATATATAGCACTTAGCCCCACATGTACGATATTAGATGAATGTAAAATATGTTTAATGCGCATAGCTCGGTAGCTTGTCGCCTGCGCTCAAACTTGCACGCCTAGTGAACTCTCTCGCACGCGGATCTGCGTAGAACGACCTTCACCAGCACTGAACAATTGACAATATCTTTCATCAGGTTCGAGAGCTCCCCTCAACACCTGAAGAAAACAGATTTGGCATGAATCTACGCTTGTCGAATCGGAAAGGCCTGTCTCCCTCTTCGAGCATGAACGTGCGTGCGCCGTGCGCGCAAGCATCACCGCATTTCTTCTCGTCCTCCACGAGCCCCACCACCCAGCTGACCGTAGAATGTTTCGCTGATGCACCACCTTTCGAGAAGACGAAGCCTGCTCACGGGCAGAAGCCTGTTTTTCGAGGTATTTATGAGCCCATTTGACTCGCTGAACGAAACTCAGGAGTGCTGACCTCTTTCCATCTCGTGAAACATGCAGGGACTGATCATCGTCCATTTCGTCTTATTGACATTCTTCTGCCTCAAGGCTACTTCAACGTGGAGCCACTGGCCTACCCGTCGAAGTGCGAACACCACCTCGTCGTCCATGCGCATCTCGACCTACAACCTTCGCTATGACTCCATGCCGGACAGCATCACCGTACAGGAGACCCTTGCATCACTTCCTGACCCCTTGGTCGTTCCACAGTATCTTGGAAAGTCCGGAGAACAGCCATGGAGCACTCGGCGGATCAAGGTTGCGCAGCATTTATTGACTGAAGGTGGGGTAATGGCAAGTGAGTACCGATCTCCTCATGGGTGACTATTGAATTGACATGATCCTATCTTAAAGGCTTCCAGGAAGGTCTCGTCAGGCAGGTCAACGACCTGCAGCAGTTGTTGGGAGACGACTGGTCCTGGGTAGGCGCTGTGACTCCAATCATTTATTCTATATTCCTGAACCTATCCCTTCGCAGATCGGTGTCGGACGTGACGACGGTATACAAGCTGGTGAATTCAGTCCTGTCTTTTACAAGACGTACGTTCCCCTTTATAGACATTCGATTGCCTTATTTATATTCGACGATCGGTCAGGACCGTCGTTGACCTTATCAGCTGGGATACCTTTTGGCTTTCGTAAGTGATCACCTTTAAAACTGTGACACATGCATTATTACCAATACCTGCCATTCTAGCAACACTCCTTTCGAAGTATCAAAGTTCCCCGGAGCAGGTTCCTTGAGAATCTGCACCGCAGGTCGCTTCACACTCAACTCACCCACTGGGCCCACCAATTTCTCCTACCTCAACACCCACCTCGACGACCAATCTGATGACCAACGCCGACTTGGCGCATCACTCATCCTCGCCCGTGCCAAGTACGAAGCATTCACTACAAACGGACCCGTCTTCATTACTGGAGACTTCAACAGCGAGAGCACAGGTTCAGACTCTGGCGCGTACAATATCACGACAGGCGTGCTGCCTCCCGTTCCGATCAATGCTACGTTTGCGGCAACGTACGCTGTACCGAACGGTACGCTGGATAATTTCATCATGGATGATTTGAAAGGCGTCGCACCGAGATTTTCCGTGTCGGGCAATTTTGCTACGTACACTGGGTTCAATAGCCCCGGAGATACATCGGTCTTCACGAGGATTGACTTTGTATTTGGTGGGAATAATGGAGATTGGTGAGCCTTAGGTCTATTCTAGTGTTATAGTTAATTGACGATGAGTGTACAGGACTGCCGATGGGTATAGGGTTGGCACATCGCTCACGGACGATGGAATTCTTGCAAGTGACCATCGCCCTGTCTTTGCCGATATTTCAATCTAGGGTTACTGATTTTGAATCTAACGACTAACGACACCTTGTACGACTGTATGTAGATAATGATTTGTTTGTAACAATGGGGTTTTATACATTGTGTTTTTGTGATCTACTGTTGTACATGCTACGGAAAGTCCTTGTCCTTTCCATGTTGGCCTGATAATGAGTGAGAAATGGATCTGGGGAGTATAGCTGGGCAGATAAAGATTGAATGAGATGTTGGATCTTTTCAATGTGGGAAAGAAAATGGGAGTGTAATGAGCGTGATGCAGTGTACTTGTTTTGTAACTGTGAAAAAAGGAACTAGAAAAGAGAAAACCCGTCAGCACCCATTATCTATCGGGGATAGTAAACGATGAGAATTGTTGTCCAAATGGCAATGACAAAGGTGAGAGGCGTCCACCCAAAGTCCCGAGACTATCGGTCACGCTGTCCTGCCGCTTCCGTGACCTGTAACTACCAGAGCCTAATGTCTCATCCGAGAAAGACGGAGGAACTGGCACTCGGCTACTTGACGCTCTTGAACTTCTTGATTTTGGTCGACCAGGAGGATCAGGATATACGATGTTGGAAGGAACGGGCGCAGTGATGTACGGCGAGTAAGAGCGGCTTCCAGGGGCTGTGGAGTGATATATGGGAGCTGTTCCGGGAGATTGTATGTCTCCGGACGCTATGGGTTTAGGTGGAATGGGTAAGGGGTTTGGAGAGTGAGGGTGGGACTGAGATCCGAGAATGTCAGTTAGAGTAGGGAGGATCTTGTGTGCTTGGTCCGGGCTGAGAAGGTGTGGCTCAGTCGTAGTCATGACCGTCGATGGCCGAGAGACAGTTTCAGTTGACTATCGTGTGTTGAATCAGTCAGTTTCTGGAGCAAAGATGATACGTAGAATACTTACGGGTGACTCGACGGTTATCTGAGGCACTGTCTGCGCACTGGAGGGCGCCCTTTTAGCTTTAAATCGGTTCCTGAATATTTTGCCCAAAGGGGATCGACCATCATCGTGGCTCTCTGTGTTCTCTTGCCTCGCATGCATGCGCACCGGCCGAGGCGGCTCATCCGCTGGCCCAGAACCAGCCATGATACTCTGCCGATCTACTCCCTGCCTGTAGATCCTTTCCTGATTGGGAGGGGGTACGAGTAGATCATACTGCGACATTGTCGATGGTCGGGTGGACTGCGGGGAGTTCATACCGGTCGACGGAGGTTTGATTGGAAGAGGCGCACCGCCGAAAGCGTAGTCCCGAGATTGAACGCTGCTTGCATATTGAGGCGGCTGGACGTCGTTAGAGCGGTAACTGCCAGAGGGTCCAGGTACCGAATAAGGAACCTGGTTCGGAACAGGTAGTGGTGCCTCTGAGCGCGTAGGGGATGGATCGACGGGGGAGACGGCCCCAGAGAGCTCATGCGGGGGAGGAATAAGGATGGTAGATGAGTCGTTATTCGCAGCATATGGTATCCAGCCGTCCGGCGGCACGTCCACGCGCGGATGACTAGGGGAAGGCGGGATATTGTGCACGACAATCGGGACAGGATCCTGTTCAGGTGTTCGTCTTGGGACGGGAACAGGAAGCGGACGAGGCGAACCAGATATGGATGGTCGTACGGGCGTATGGGATGGTGACGAAGAGTGAATGCGTGTCTGAGGTGGAGGTTGATGCTTTGTTTGTGGAGAAGGGCGAATATGTGAAGGTGAAGGTGCATGAAGAGGTGTAATTAACGTTGGAAAAGGTAGGGTGGATGTGAATGGAGCGACGTCGGACGGGTGCTCAGGGCTCGTATGACGCGAAGGCTGAATGGAGTCGGGACTGGCAAGTTTCGAGGAGGAATGTCAGTCAAGGGTAGACAAGCTGCAGACAAATGTAGAACTCACGGGGGCATGTAGCGTTCAGCAGGAGGCGGAGGTGATATTCTGTGTACCCAAGGGACTGAAGCTGGGACAGGTGACTGACGAGAACGTCTCTGTTCTACTTTGCGAGCCTCCACACGGGGCTCTTCAGGCTCCTCGGATTCTTCGCTTTCATCATCCTCATCTTCATTTTGTAGTATAACCTTCCGCCCCCCTTGTCTGCTCACTACTCTAGCGCCTTGCGCTTCAGAGAAACCAAGAGTCCGTCCCCTGGCAAGTCCCTCTAGATACCCTTCTTGCCTTCCTTCTTCTCTCGCCTTCGCTGATACATACTGTTCCTTGCACTTCCGCGCAACACTTCTCGCTCTGGCAGCTTCCTCTTCAGCATCCCTCCTTGCTCTTTCCACCTCATTCACTATCTCCTGTGCTCTGTTAATCTCGCTCTGAGCTTGCTGAATCTGCAGCTCGTACAACCGTACTTGCTGCTGCGCCCTGCTTGCATCAGCTTGAGCAAGTGCAGTAGCCTCATTTGCGCTCCGCAGCCTGTGCAGAGCGTCGACCACCCGTTGTTCGGCTTGATCCGCCCTGCGGGTCTCAGCTTCCAGGCGGTCGTTGGTGAGTATTAGGAGCGTGCGGACTTGTTTGACATCTCGGAGGTTGGAACGAGAGACGAGCTGAGAGAGGAGCTTGGTCGAGGCATTGTCGCCATTACCGTCTTCGTCTTCGTTTCTAGCGCGATGCGGCCGGTCATTGCGTGTTCGATGGCGATGTCTTGAGCTGGAAGAGTGATGAGAGGGTAGACTACGAGCGAGGTACGGAGGGGTGAAATCCGAATCACTGCTCCCTGTGGAGAGAGACTCAGGACGTTGCAAGGTATGATCTCCTACAGTAGGAAACGGGTATTCGGCCCTGTCCCTTGGAGCATAAGCCAGACATAAGTTACAGAAGCTAACAGATACTCACCCTTCTCTCTCAGCGAGCTGTCCGAGTAGAGACGTCGTCGACATGGCATGGGACGTTCAAGTGTGGTCTAATGCGAAAAACAAAGAAAGGTCAACAATGTAATTGTCGTGGCAGAGGTATCGCACGCGGACATGAAGCACAAGAACGCGGGGGGGAAGAGATGAGATTATGCGCACGGCCGTCATCGAGGCGATTATATGAATCGGAAAGAATCTCGGTTCAGTGGACCATACCTGCGGTTCGAGGTGATACGGACGCTGAATGCGTTGAAAAGGCGTGTTTCTTACTTTGAGCAAGGTGTGTCCAACACGTGTTTGATCAGATGGACCTGATAACCCAGGAACACGTTGCCGGAGGGTGGGGGCGATATGACGATCCCCCGCGTCCGCTAGCAAAATCAATTCAAGATGGACGGGAATGTGGGGAGGATATGACAAGGTTTACTGCGAGATGAGAGCTGTCCGGCAGCTTCTAGGCTCTTGAACAACGTCAATCTGGGACTCGTTTCAACGTAATACGACGTGCTCCGGTCTGCTTTGCGCCTTTCTTTGTGGACCCTGTGAGAGACCCGATACTCAGCTGACGTTCTTTCGAAGCCCAGGGCCCTTAGAGCGCTGGGAACTCAGGCGGTTGCAGTAGTAGCGAGCGGCTCGTTGAATTGAGCAAGAAAGGTTTGTGAACCCATGTTATTACACAGGGAAAGCATCTGCATATACAGTCGAGCTTAGTTAAAGACCTCCCCCGGATATCCGTATATTGAAGCACTTACCGTAGCGGAGAAAGAGGGGTACATCCGGTTGCGTCCGAACCTATGCGAGCGGCTGTGCTGCTTATGTAATGGGACAGTTCGGTTCCATCTTGGCCTAAGTGACCCACGTCTCTTCTCCGAACTCATTTCTCTGCCGCTATTGTCATTTCATAGGTATTGTTGAATTAAAATGTTATCACACTTAGCTCATTATAACACAGATATCTTCCCTAGATTTGAATCTACCCACAGTGTATAAACACTCAGCATGTCAATGATACGCCAGCAATCTCTGCGTCTGCTAATGTCGCAAGTCAAACCAATATTCCCTCAAGAAGTGTTCGAAAATATCATAGACTGTTGCGCACAGCTTCGAGACTATCTTGGCGACCGACTTCCGGTGCTCCATACGTGCGCTTTAATTTGCCGCGCCTGGCTTCCCAGGAGTCGCTACCACCTTTTCTACAAAGTCTATATCCATGCAAGAAGTACTCTAGATCGTCTCCTGTCGACCATAGGAAAGACACCCGCTCTTTCAGAGTACATACAGTACATCCAGGTGTTATCGGACGACGTCACGCGGCCAGATGCAGCGCATACCACCATGATGCTGCTTGCACGCAAGTTGCAAAGTCTTCAACGCGTAGACTTTATCGACTTAATCTTGATCACGCCTCCAAGTTTTCTTATGTTGATACCGCATTTGAAAGCGGTTACCACCATACATATCACCGCTTCTATTCATGGTACCTTACTCGACCTCATCAAATTTCTCGCGTCCTTACCCGTCCTCACTCACCTCGAGTTCAACCTTTGGAAAGGTCCGCAAAACTCAAAATTCTCTGTTCAATCGCCTCTACGCATTGCCCCAAGGTACCGACTGAGGCCTTCATTATCCTCTTTGACCGTAATATTTCCGCAGACTTGGTATCCAGCGTTCATAGACTGGCTCATAACCACACCATCTACTGGGACGCTCAACAGATTGAGTCTTACATGGAATGATACCAGTAAAGACCTATTAGATGCATCAGGACGCTTGCTCCGGGAATGTGGTCCAAGCATCACGGACGTTGCACTTTCCTGTTCGAATGCGCTGTCCCAATGGCGTGCCAATCCGGGTAAGCACACCTTCTATTCTTAATCCTATACCAACTTTGCTGAAATGTTCCGTGGATGCAGACGAGATACCAGTAATTACACTTGCTCAAAACTTGAACTTGTGCTCACTCCGTTTCGGACTCGTATCTGATCTACTCTTGATATCTCAATTGATTCTCTCTCTCCCGACTGGAGTCAAAGAAGTAGTAATCCTACAACAACAGGCCGGCGACGGACCAATTGGAGAATTCAAGGATGATTTCTGCCAGCAGTGGACATCAATAGATCAGCACCTGTCCCATACAAAGTTCGAGCACCTACGCAAGGTCGTGGTGAATGTCACTGGCCTGAGTTCTGCAGCTAAATTGTTCCGCGTTGAGCAGTTACTGCCTAAATTACTCGCGCGCGGAACTCTAGACACTAAGCAAAGAAGGGTGAGCTTGTCCCGTAATACGTACCATTCTAAGCGGGGCCCTAACGACATATATAGTTCGGCGACTGGTCGTGACCTGTATATTGAAGACCTCTTCAGGACACTATGAAGTACGCTTCCAGGATATAGGACATAGCATGTCTCCGTGGCTAGGCTTCAATAGTATTTGATTTCCAGAGTACAGAGAAGCTCCGACTGAGAGTACAGAGTGAAACATTCCGGGGTCGTGAAGAGAAGTGGGGGATATCAATACGAGAGTAGTTTCGATGAATAGTTAGTCCAAGGCGAGAATCGATCGTACTCATACAAGGTCCCAGAATAACCAGCCACCCAGAATATCGGAAAGCTGGGTGCATCAAGTGTACAAGAACCAGACTAGCACTCCTACAGAACTCAATACTTCTTCCACAGCTTCACTTCCTCTTCCATAACCTGTTCAACGAATCTGTCCAGCGCCCACTCTGGAATTACACTTGTCGACCAGAATTGGAGTGCATGAGGCAGATAAGGCACCAGGACCTTTCTCCCGCACCCGATCTTATCCACCAAACTCCTTGCGTAAACTTCCGAAGTGGGGGAAAGCAAACTCGCTCCTATCTTGTGACTGTTGGACACGACGCTTCCCACGGTAACGTATACAGTGGATACGTTGCTAGGGATGCCAGAGCGTTCATCAAGCCCAATGCTACCGCTGAACTGCTTCAAGAATGATTTCGTTGCACCGTAAGGAGTGAGATAGGGCATGGGCCCTTCGCCAGCAAAGGAGCCGATGTAAAGCATCTCAGCGGGACCAGATGCTTGACGGAGCTTGGGCAATATGGCGCGAGTGAAGAAAAACGGGAAGAGGGAATTACGGTAGATGTCATCCATTAATACTTTGGCTGGAATGCTATCCAGCCTATCGCAAAAATATATCAGGATGGAATCTCTTTGGAATGCAAAAAGCAACGTACCTCTCGGATTTAGGCCTCGCACTTCCCACATTATGGATAACAAGAGTGATGTGCAGGTCTTTCCATTGTTCGATTGCCTTGTCAAAATCGACTTCAGGAGACGTCGCATCTGCCACCCAGAGTTTCACAGCCTTTGACCCTCCCTTCCTAAACTCTGCTTTCACTGCCTGCAGCTTCTGCTCGTCGCGACCATGCAGGATGACGTTGAACCCACGACTATAAAGCTCTTTGGCTATGGCTTTGCCAATACCATCGCTTGCTCCTGTGATAAGAGCATATGGCTCACGGCCATGTAGGAACCGGTGCAACCGAGATGGTCGACAATGCAGGGAAATGAAGCTGACGAGGCCGAGAATACACTTGATTGAAACAACGACGCCGAGAAAGGCGAGCACTTGGTTCAGGCTAGCCATGCTGTTTGAAGAACAATACCCTTGGACGTGGTGGTTGTTGAGGTCGGCTTCCCATGACCGTGCGGTGAGAATATGTGAAACGTACGGAAGGCGCTACGCTTGTTCCACGAAACACCTTCTGCTTAGAGAACGGAAAGCGCACGTGGCACACGTGGCCACAACGTGGCTCACTTGCGACCGGAGTCTATCCAAATACGGGAAGATCTCAGCTTGTGATCCTAACATAAACAAATACTCGTGTGCACTGCTGTGTCGCGCGCCGCGGCCGCCAGGTTGGTTACAACCAATGTACAAAATACAAAAATTTACCAAAATGTAAAATGAAGGTATTTAAAATATAAAAGAAACGGAAGGCAGCTTCTTTGTACTACTTGAGAGCCACTGGCAGTACCAGTGGTATGTACTAATGCGCCGAGCGTAGCGACGGGGTTTCGCCAACAATATTGAAGGTAAACCTATCCCTGGAAGATGAGTCTACCCTAAGTGGCAGCAATACCTGCACAGGTAAAACCTCAAGACCCAGCGTACGCTGGAGGTTGAGATGAGAAGGAGGCCGCATATCCTGAGTGAGACCGAAGCCCATCATCAGGATATTCTGGGAATTGTGTGCCAGTGGATATCACCACCGAATTTCTGTCTCCTGTGGAAGACATCGTAGAACCACTTGCTTCGATAGGTAGCATAGCAGAAACGAGCGGTAGCGGTCGTGCGGATGGTCTACTGGCAGAACGAGATCCATTAAAAGTCGATGTGATGGCCGTTGCTGCGGACATGGCGATAGTTGAAGGCGCATCGTAGTTTATTTCCCCGCCTCCTTCAGTGGTATTGCCATAGGGTATCGACGGATTGCCTCCAAGTAGATCAGGCCGACGTGCGGCTGAATCGTCTTTATCGGTCGTTTGCTTTGATTGCTCGCCCTCCTCGGGATTAGAAACCTTCTTGGTAATGAAAGGATCTGGCAGTAACAATAACTTCAGCATAGTTTTAATAAAAACGTAGAAGCAGCGTGCAGAGAACACCTACTTGTTAACCGATTCGGTCGTGTCCCTCCTCTTCCCCCCCTGAGAAGACATAAGACTATAGCTGCTAAAGCTATAATTGCCACCCCCGTTATCGCTAGCCCTACGATAAATCCCACGCTTCCTACGCTACTTCCGCGAGTGGTATCGTCAGAAGTAGGCGGCAAGGTAGCGACTGGGCTATTGCCGGTGCTGGATTGTGCTACAGTAAGCGAGGCTGCAGAGCCGAGCAAAGCTGTAGAGCTGAGCGTGGCAGAGTTGGTTGAGGATGGGTGTATATTTGTCGTAAACGGGCAGATACCGCTGTTGCTGCTGAAGGAAATGGAGACAGAAAAAAGCGGAGACGTCGCAGTGGCTCCAGCGGAGTCTTGAATACGGAAGAACATCGCGGGGTTGGAAGGGGTGACGAAATCCACGAACCACTCGAGGGGAGAACTTGGGAGCCCGATGAAATTATCAAGCAGCGTGCCATTCGTAGAATCCGCGGCATACAGGCTCAAATTATACGGTGATACTCCATTAGACCACCCGACCAGGCTAACTTGGCATGTTAGGGGGTTTATGGGAGCGTCCATAGTAAGGGGATCACGTTGCATTAGCTGCATCAATCAACGATGTGAAAGAAAACTATGAAAACGAGAGGTGTGATCTCACGACTGACGGCGACTAGCGGAGGTAGTGGGGGAATGGGGGAGTGGGGGACAAGATAGATAGATATATGTGTCACGGATAGAGTTTGCCCGCAACTTGTGGATTTATCCTCTCAAAAGAGCTACTATCATTTCACAAATTAGCGGTCAGATTGCAGGAAGTGATATTCCATAGCATACCTCAAGCTCCAATCACTCATCTACTCCACCAATATCTCTAGGAGAACGGCCATCCTCTCGGATACAAATATCACGAAACTTCCTCATTCAGTAGATGGACTTCTCATGACCTGAGCAACATCATGATCATGATTGGACAAGATCCGGACGTCTATCCCCATTCCGGAGCGAACCCAATGGCATTTCCGAGCCCCTATTCCGTTCGTATCCAGCAAAGAAGCTTTATTGATACCATAGATTATGACGCACCTTTACACGTTAGTGAGGATGGTTTGAATGAAAGGGCAAAGCAGGTGATTACAAGAAGAGTAATGAAAATACTAAGTTGCGGGATCAATGGCCGGTAATGTTTCAGAGGCCGGTCCTACTGAGCACATCATCAGCTGCGTGCGACGAAGGAAGGTCAGGCGACATTGAGGCATTTCACTTGGCCAAGTATAGAATCGGTAGCGTGTGCAGCGTCGATGAAGAGAGCCCTAGCTTTTCCCAGAGCCACAATATACGTTTGACTGGAACGCCGCGGAGATTAGAGAAACCTTCATATCAATATAATCTAGGAATACGCACCATCATGTCTACATCCTGTAACGACACAGTCCAAAACAAAAGGCGGCGAAAAAACAATTCGATGCATAAGTTGATTGCGTCGAACGCTGTTATAGGACCCGTGCCAGTACGAAGAATAACCAAACAAGGGATCACGATGTATAACTGCGATAGGTTGCTGTATTTGCGGACAAGAGCAGGTAGATACTGGCGCGCATACCGGATTGCACAACTCAAACTGCGACTCTTGGGAAACGCATCGATGCTTGTGCGATATATATTCTGCACGACCAATATCAAATTCGCAAGCCAGGTTGATGAGAAATATAGACCACCTTGTTTGCAGCATTCTTGTATTGTGACAGGATTCTCTAAACGAGCTGGGATCCTGGGAGAATCAGCGTGACAGACTCTACGATGAGTGGGATAGTGAGTAGTAAAACTGGAACTTTAAAGCTCCTAGAATAGTCGATTATAGGCCGAAATGTCTTGTGGTATCTTAGAAAAACTCACCTCTGCGATAGTCGTTGTACTAATTTGAGAGACATCTCAAAATTCAAGCAGCACAGAATTAGGAGATAGCACAGCGAGAACAAGATATATGGGTGCTCCTACTGAAATGGGTCAATACAGTACCCAGATGACCCCTGAAATGTGTCGAAGTATAGCGGCATATATCCAAAAATAAAGCAAACATCACTTAAGATTTTAAGAAGGTGGAGAGCAGACGACCGTTGATTCCGAGTTGTTCAAGTTGAAATTGGGGTCACATCGGTGTGACTATATGTGACCTTTTGTGACATTATGCGACTGGTGTGACACTGAGCCGCAACCTCTCGCAAGGTTCGAATTAAAATGTTATCACGAAGCTCTGGCTAAGCGCATAGAGAGCAAATTTTTGGGGTCGTGACGAGAAGTGAGGAGATACCAATACGAGAGTAGTCCTATGGAATTAACAATTAGTCCAAGGCGAATCGATCGTACTCATACAAGTTCCCAGAATAATCAGCCACGCAGAATAGAGGGCTGGGTACATCGAGTGTATAAGAACAAGACGGGGACTCAATCCTTCTTCCACAGCTTCATTTCCTCTTCCATAGCTTGTTTAACGAATCTGTCCAGCATCCACTCTGGAATCACATTCGTCGGCCAGAATTGGAGGGCATGAGGCAGATAAGGCACCAGGACCTTTCTCCCGCACCCGATCTTATCCACTAAACTCTTTGCATAGATCTCTGAAGAAGGGGAGAACAAATTCGCTTCTATCTTGTGACTGTTCGACACGACGCTTCCCACATTGACGTAGACAGTGGATACGTTGCTAGGGATGCCAGAGCGTTCGTCGAGCCCGATGCTGCCGCTGAACTGCTTCAAGAATGATTTCGTTGCACCGTAAGGAGTGAGATGGGGCATGGGCCGTTCGCCGGCAAGAGAGCCGATGTAAAGCATCTCAGCGGGACCAGATGCTTGACGGAGCTTGGGCAATATGGCGCGAGTAAAGAAAAAGGGGAAGAGGGAGTTACGGTAGATATCATCCATCAGCTCTTTTTCCGAAATGCTGTCCAGCCTATCACAAAGAACATGAGGGTGGGGTCTCTTCGGAATATAAGTAGCGACGTACCTCCCGGATTTTGGCCTCGCACTTCCCACGTTATGGATGACAAGAGTGATGTGCAGGTCTTTCCATTGCTTGATTGCCTTGTCAAAATCGACTTCAGGAGACGTTGCATCTGCCACCCAGAGTTTCACAGCCTTTGACCCTCCCTTCCTAAACTCTGCTTCCACTGCCTGCAGCTTCTGCTCGTTGCGACCATGCAGGATGACGTTGAACCCGCGACTATATAGCTCCTTCGCTATGGCTTTGCCAATACCATCGCTTGCTCCTGTGATAAGAGCATACGGCTCACTGCCATGTAGAAACTGGTGCAACCGAGATGGTCGACAATACAGGGAAATGAAGCTGACGAGGTCGAGAATACACTTGATTGAAACGACGACTCCTAGAAAGGTGAGTACTTGGTTCAAGCTAGCCATGTTGCTTGAAGAACGATACGCTTGGACGTGGTGGTCGCTGAGGTCGGCTTCCCATGCGGTAAGAATAAATATGTTCAAGGTCACATTTCCAAATACGGGAAGATCTCAGCTTGTGATCCTAACATGAGCAAATACGAATAGCCTAATTGAGACCGAAGGTCATCATCGTCACGGTCAGGAGATCCTGGGAATTGTATGCCAATGGCTATCGCTGAATTTCCGTCTCACTATGGGAGGAATCGGTGAATTCGTTTCGACAGGCAACGTATTAATAGCGGTAGCGGCTGTAAAGGTGGTCTGCTAGTACTATCAGAAGTGGTAGAACGAGGTACAGTGTAAGTCGATGTGATGACCGCCGCCATCGTCGTGTAGCTCGCCCCCTTCCACTTCAGTGGTATTTCCACGGAGGATGGACGGATTATCTCCAAGTAGGTTAGGCCGACGTGCACCTGAATCGTCTTTATCGATTGATTGCTTTAATTGAATGGTCGATAATAAGCCAGTGTTTCTGGTTAGAACTCACCTCTGCAATACACATTTGAAAAAAAAAACGTCTCAGAGTAATTTAAGCAGCATAGAATTATGAAAACAAGGCGTATGAGTGCGTCTAGAGCTGGGACAGTACAGTACCGCAATGACGACTGAGATGTTCTGAAGTATAGCGGCATATATTCAACAATATGATGCAAACATCATTTGAAATTAAGGATGCGGTGTGCAGATGACCGTTGATTCCGAGATTTGGAGTCATAGTCATGAGTTGGCACACCAATGTGACTTTAGGGTTAGACTGTTGGTGTGACATCTCGTAACCTCTCGTAGCGTTCAGAGAATTTCATCGCGCCAGATCCAACGGCGAGTACGAGGAAGGACGGAGGGAGAGAAGATTAGATGTGTATTAACATGATTTTACGTTACCTCGACCCCGACTTATAACTCTTCCCGCCAACCGAAGGTACACCTATTCCGAGTCTTGAACGATGAATCTATCCCAAAAGATAGCCGGGCTTGCATGTGTGGAATATCAAGACGCAAAGTACGCTGGAGGTTGAGAGGAGAAGGAGGTCGCATAGCCTGATTGAGACCGAAGGCCATCATCATCAGGAGATTCTGGGAATTGTGTGCCAATGGCTATCACCGAATTTCCATCTCCTATCGAAGAAATCGCAGGCCCACTAGTTTCGACAGGCAACGTAGCAGCCACGGGCGGTAGCGGTTGTGGAGGTAATTTGCTAGTACTACTCTCAGAAGCAGCGGAACGAGTTCCATTATAAGCCGATGTGATAACGGCTACGGAGGACGTGACGATGGTAGAAGGTGCATCATCGTTGAACTCCCCCCGTCCTTCAATGTTATTGACGCGTAGTAGGGACGGGTTATCTCCAAGTAAATCAGGCCGACGTGCACTTGAACCGCCTTCATCAATTGATTGCTTTATTTGCTCGCAATCATCCGGATTAGAAGCCTTCTTGGAAATGAAAGGATCTAATAGTATCAGTAGTCTCAGCATAGTTCTGTCGATACTTGGAAGTAACGTGGCTGGAGCACCCACTTATTGACGCGTTCTGTCGCGCTCTTCCTCTTCCTCCCCTGAGCAGACACAAAACTATAGCCGCCAAAGCTATAATTGCCACCCCCGCTATCGCCAGCCCTACGATAAATCCCACGCTTCCTACACTACTTCCGCGAGTAGTCTCTCCAGAAGTAGGCAGTGAGGTATTAACAGGGCTGTTACCAGCGCTGGTTTGTGCTCCAGTAGGCGATACTCCAGAACTGAGTGTAGCTGTAGAACTGGACGCGGCAGAGTTTGTTGCGGATGGGTGTATATCTGTCGTGAATGGACAGATCCCACTGCTATTGTTGAATGAAACAGTGACAGAAAAGGGTGGGGATGCCGCAGTGGCTCCAGTAGAGTCTTGGACGCGGAAGAACATCGCACTGTTGGAAGGGGTAACGAAATCCACGAACCACTGGAGTGGAGAACTTGGGAGACCGATGAAAGTATCAAGCAGTGTGCCATTACTAGTGGAGTCCACGGCATATAGGCTCATTTGAAATGGCGGTATTCCATTGGACCATCCGACCAGGCTGATTTGACATGTTACGGGGTTTGTAGGAGCGTCTACAGTAAGAGGATCGCGTCGGGTTAACTGCATTGCCAAGTGATAGAAATTGCAGGACGAAGTACGTCAAAAATACTCTGGATGAGAGAAGGGGGATCTCACGGCTGAGGGCAACTAGTAGGCAACCAGAGAAACCGCAGCGGGGCTTATGGATGTCTCTGTCGTAAATATATTTGTTTCAGGATGTACAGATCAAGGGATGATCTCGACGCGGATCTGATGGAGTCGAAAGCTTCAGATTTACGACCCTAAAGCAGGGGGCGACCAGGAGGGAAACAAGGTATATCATGTCCGGACAGTTGATCTATCATTTCAAGTAAGCGCAGTAAAATTGCAGCAAAGTTTGGACTCTTCACAGCATACCTCATTAAGATTTGGCGACACATAGCTCTAACAAACATGATAATGTCAGTATGAACGATTTACCCTCATTACCGGCTGATCGAAATCTTATTCATTGCACGCTGTGCGATGGATTCAGGACTAAAACGAGCTTCCTCTGAGATAGCACATCACATAGTTTCCTCGTGGAGACAGACTCTTCCCATGGTTCGAGCAGCACCATGCTTGTGATTGGTCAAAATCTGGAGCCTGTCAAGGCGATAGTCGGAAGCAAAGGCAGTAGTATTTTCCGAGCTCTTGTTGTGTCCAGCAAGAAAGTTTGATACCATAACGCATGTGACATCTGAATTAAAGGTACGTGTAAGTGATAGTGATTTCCACACAGAGAGAAACCCAAGTACTGGGAGATATTGACGACTGAAGACGGCGTATGGTAGTACTAGTCACCAAAGAACCAGTAGAAATGCCGAGGTCAATGTCCGGTAATGCTTCGGAGGTTGGGTGGTATTAGCCTCCAAGGCATGACGATTACCGCTGGCCTTCGGCATAGTAATATCTGTGGCGTTGACACCCTGTGACTGGGCCTCCGATATCACATAGAACGCACTCCGGGCACGGTTACTCGGAAGCTGGGCCGGAGACGCGTTTCCGACTATGATGAAATGCCACCACAGGTCGGGTTTCGAACTTCATACCTGCACCCTCGCATATATACCAAGTCGAATGTGCTGTGAATGGAATTTCAGCAAAGACGATGTCGGCACTGGCGATGGTTGTTGATCCCAAGTTCTTTGACCGCACTTTTGTAACGTGTGTGACTGTATGTGACCCCTTGTCATCTTGTGTGACTCTTGGAGTCAACGTGACTAGTGTGACCTGCGAAGAGCACTGTGCACCCACGTCACCCAAGAATAGTCGCAAGATGGTAGCGCGACTACCATCCTGCAAAATTCAACAGAGGAATAGCACACGAATAAGATGATTAGACGTGGGCATTATTGTCTTGATTCCTACGTTACTCTGACTCTGATTCACAGTTAACTCATGCGCGATCTTCATGCTCAACCGAGACATGTTAACATAATATCGGGATATAATATCATCGGTTAATAATGAGATAACATAATATTCTCCAAGTGAAACCGCCACTCCTGACCTCGCCCCGTTATTTAAGTATTGGTAGCATATGAGGGGAAGCCAATCTCGAACATGACAAGACCGGTCAAGATCTCCTGTTCTGTCGGTGCTCCTTCCTTGCTCTTCACAAGGGCACCATAGACTGTGCCCTGCAAACCCTCTGGAACGACCGCCTGGTTACCGTTAAGATCAGAATACTGAACTGTAATCCCATCAAACCAGGCAACGAAAAGCTGGGCATCTCCGGCCTGGATGTCTTCGCGCTTGAATTGGAAGGTGACGGTTTCTTTGGCTTGTGGGGTGCTGGGCAAGATAGCAAGTTTGGGAAGGGTGGTGACAGGCAGCTTGGGGTTGCTGTCAGGGCACGAGACGATGAACTGGGCTGTATAAGAGCAATTAATCATCCTTGAGCTCGATGCTTGCAATCTTTTCGGGGCTCACATGCGAGGGAATAGACACCATCTATCGTGAGTGGGGTATCGAATGGGCCGTTCCATGCTGAACCTTTCAATACAGCGGAAGAAACCCACGCCGCCTGACGGGACTCAACACCAAGAATAGACTAGGAGGTCGAAAATGCCCGTGAGTGGAACTTCCTTAGGCAGGAAAAATAGATGGTCTCACCGCAGCAGTCGTTAGGGTGCTCTTATCCGAGATCAATGAAGCAGCGCCGAGGTATGCAGAGGCACCGACACTCTCAAGGGCCATGGAAAGTGCAGCGAATGATTTCGGGTCGTTATATGGGCTGTATGCAGAGCTTAGCTGATAACGTTCCCAAGAGCGACTTAAGCTCACAAAGTATAGGTGCAGGGCTCAACTGCCTGATCTCCCAAGGCAGCCTTCAGGGCATCAACATGGGTTTGCTCATGTCCCTTGATTTGTTCGAACCGAGCGCGAACCCATGGCTCGTACCCTGCGTCTGCGAAGGCCTGCTCGTCAAGCTTGGCGAGGCCCTCGGTGTAGAATGCATTCTCCAGGTTCTCAAGAGTGAGAGCGTACTGCAGAACCTCGGTATCTATCAGGAGAGACAGTCAGGTATAGTACTGTGCCGGAGACGAACTGCACTGACCGGTGACCTGGGTGCCCGCACGCTGAGCAAGGTGCGGTGCAGACATGACGGACACGGCGCCAAGAACGAGTAACAAGAGGTGTGGGCAGAACATACTGGCGTGAGATAGAAAGGAGGAAGAGTGTAGTAGAGGGAGTGGTTACGCGAAAACGAAAGGACACCTTAAGATGGAATGTGAAGGTGGGCACGAGGGAACAATGGACGGCGAGAGGTCAGCCTTTATACCCTGGGGCTCGATGGCTTGCTCTTCGATGGTCGGACGGACACCGAAGTGCCCGAAAACATTCAGTATCATCCAAACTGGGATTTTTCGCCCATTTCGGCACATCTAGAGAATACTTCGGGTCCTCGTCCTAAATTGAATACAGTGAACCAACTAGGCTGAAATTCACGCGATATTCAACCGGGCCCAAGTCACTATTAACGACAACCCTCTAAATTTCTCTGACCTTGGACACTATCCCCGCCTTTCCCCGTATTATGACCAATTGTGAATGCGCGGGAGTATTGATTCAATTTTTGCCACGACTGAAAGGATTCCAACGACTTCATGCTCCCGGGCTCTTGGTTTGGAAACTAGACGCTCGCGAATCTTATAAGTTGGTTGCCCAATCGAGGTTGATATATACTAGAGGAGCACCGCCTCTTGCTGTCACGATGACGAGGGCCGATATGTCGAGGTACCAGTCACCTTCGGGCGCTGGTAGGGGCCCCATCTCGATACACTGCGGGCAGCGCCCAATATATTCCTCGGAAAAAAATCTTTAAGAAAATGAAAGATATCTCGAATGCTTGGGCATCTCAAAAGCGGAGAGTCTATGTGCTGAATATGCAGCAATAGACTGATATACTCCTCCGAAGATGCTCTGGATCTGCTTTGATCCGTTGCCAAATATGGAGATTCCCACGTCAATTTACTCCCCACTTGCCCGCGCCACGTGTCGCCACATAAATGTAAGGCGGCGCCTTGAAATTTCTCCAGCACATTGTGACCATAAAGTCGGAACTTACTAAATTAACCCCACCTTGCTCGGCGTTTTCACACTGGAAGATAGCTCAAAACATGGTACGACTCACCCAAGAACGTGTCAGCCCATGCATGGGACCGACGACCGTACTACAGTGCTACGTTGGCTGAAGACCCTAGGCGATGTTCGAGAAGATGATCTAACCTGATCGTCGGAACTCGTAATTGGCACATTCCGTCCAACTTTGTGGTTGCGTTTGTCAATTTCCCGCTGTCTACAAAAGCTTCCTCCAGGGTTCCCAGGCCTGTCCATCCTCTCTGCAACTTGAATCCGTATTCTACCTCACACAAGGCTGAAAGGTAAGATATTATTCGTATCTCCGTATTTCCACTGGCGGCGGTGCGACTTACTGTGAACACACAGTCTCACATAATGGCAAAAAGAAGACGACGTCTTACGATTGGGAAGAAGAAGTCAGCGCGGAAGGTTCAGAAGACGACCGCGATGCAAGATGTCTTCAGCAGCGAGCTCTACTCTTGGTCGGGACGAGACGATCGTGATCGGAAGCCGACGGAAACGGAATGGAACACTACCATGGAGCGTTGCGGTAGCTTCGAGCTCAATGGATTCGTGTTTCACAAGGGCGATGAGTACGTATGCACCCATATATGTTATTGGTTGAGACATTTGAATATTTGGTTGTGTCAGTGCAATCGTACACTCTGCAGAAGGTGACGACAATGTCTGGGTTGTCAGGATCAAAGGTATTCGTCGACGTACATTGGCAGACGGTCATAAGAAAAGCTGGGTGCACGTCCAGTGGTACTACTCTAACAGAGATATCGCCGAATTAGTCCCCTCGTTGTAAGCCTCCTCCTCAATTCATTCTTCGAGTTCCGCTACTCATAGCTAGCTTATTTTCACAGTGATACAGCCTGCATGCCGACAAATGAACGTACAATATCTGACCGCGAAGACCTCTTGTCGTGCAGCGTCTTCAGAAGTTTGTTCAAGGTTTGTTCATACTACCTATCAATGACTAATCTTCGCGCAGTGCCAATGTACGTTCACGAGTGGATTGAATCTGACCCCAACCCGCCTCAGTTAACTGATAAGATGTATTTCCAACGGTTCTCCCTGTCTTGGGTCCATTCGAGGTTTGATGTATGCATGCTATGAAAATCCCTAGTGAACTTGAACTTGCTTGCTGATATTCACCATGATATCAAGTATATTCCTGTCAGCTCAATATGCTTGGAGACTTGCGGCCGCGTTTACAATCCGTTCTCGCTATACCCGGAGTATAGTAATAGGGAACGTGAGCTTTTCTATGAATCGGACTACACCTCTCGCCCTCACGAGTAAGCCTACTTACACACACCATGCCACAAATTAAACTAATTAGCAACCTCCCGATGAATGATAGACTCGGACTACTCACAGATGCGATGCATTTCTGTCCACGTCCCAACTGTGGGAAATGGTTTCATAGGGCCTGCCTCCTGCACGCGCGTTCGTGCGAGAAAGAGGACGCCTTTATCCCCGGAAGCCGTCCACTACGACTCCTCGCTGTCGACCCTGACCAAAACTCTGACGTCGTACATCCCCTTTTGAAGAGATACACGTTTGCGCGATCCCAGTCGGGCAAGATGTCTTCCGCAGATCTGCGAGCGTATTGCCTGCGCGAGAACCTGGAAAAAATCTTACGGAAGGACATCGACGTTCCGGAAGAGGTTGTCGAAGTTGCTGGGCAGCCAATCGTCCGATATCCGAATGCCGGGACATTCAGCACCGCAGGCAACGTCACAGACGTCATCTTTGCAAGACGTCTTTTGTATCAGGCGTTTGACGGTGATCAATTCGATTTTGAGGATATGACTGCGAACATGGAAAGGGAATATGGAGCTGACTGGGTGAATAAGGACGAAGCCTATCTGGAGGCTTGGCATTTCTTAATTTCTCAGAATATGTTGGCTTGCCCTCTCCCTAGCTATTGGAAGAAAGTGAGGGAGACGAATCCATTTCCTGACGGGCCTCCTCCTTCACTGATATGCCCTCAATGTGACGGCGCCATCTAACATTCAAGTCTAAACCAATTGCTACAGGTTCCTCGCTCCTATGCTATCATCTGTTGTATCTACCGATAGAAAATCTACTACCATCTGAATCTAACGACAACCGAACAATATCTATATCGATGCCATACTGTGCCTGCCGCTTTTCGAAGAAACATCATGATATATTCCCAACCTTCCCAACTTGATAGAATAACATACGACACAGATACTGCATACAAACGATAACGTATAGACGAGACATGATAAGCGATGCGAAAGCTACATACAGACTAATGGGTACCATGGGTATTTACAATAATAATTTAAAACCAGGGGAATGCATAGTAGAACAAACGAGTAAAAACATCAACATGCAGATAGGAAAAGAAGATAGCAGTAACAACGGCCAGCACATACTCCCGATAGTATTCAGAGAACTTACACTTGGAAGCCTCTCACCTACGCCCACCAGCTTGGTATCCTTGATTCATTGGCGCAGGCAGCTCATGCTGCATGAATGACGTCCACGTCTCCTGCAAGCTATATCCTCCAGTATGCACAGGCAAAACTGACGGCATCGGCGGTGGAGGCATGAGACTCGCATGCTGCTGAACGTGGCCGCGATTATGGCTGTCCCCGTGCATACTCTGCGGACGACTGCTTGTAGGGGTTTCTACGTAATGCTGCTGCAATGGCGGCTGGTCGATCGTATACTGAAATTGTGACGGCTCCGAACCTGGGTATGCCTCATAAGGTGTATTCCATACATGCGGCTGCGGCTGAGACTGAAGATGCTGAGGATGAGGGTGTGTCTTTCCTGTGGTGTATTCGTGGGCAGCGTATCCATTTGCTTGAACTTGAGTATATGCGGCAGTAGGTTCAAATGAAACAGGTGGCGTGTGGTACGCTTGATAGCTAGCGTCGTTCATTGTAGTGGGAGGACTGTCAACAGCGCCATACATAGTAGGCACCGCATACATCTGCTGGTCCGGTCCGCTCTCGTGGGGCTGATGGTATACAGTATGTTCATATGGATGGGGAGGTACTGGTTGATGATACATGGTCGCCTGTACATGCTGTGGTAAAGACGGAGGGGGAGGCATGCCTTGGTAAGTATCGGGCTCATGTGGGTGGTTGTATTCATAGGGCGAAGGTTGGTACCCGTAGCCTTCCGCGGGGGGTGAATGACTATAGTGTGTGCCAGTTGCAGGCCGCGACTCCTCAGCAGACGCGTGGGCCATATAGAAGGATTGTTGTGCATTTAGAATCTGTGCCTCCAATTGGCCCTCGAACGAGCGCATATCGTCCACAAGCATAGGATGAACGGAACTGCCGTAAGACTGCAAGCTCGGGAAATCTACGTCCGCAGTCTCTTTCGGTGATTCTGAGGCGCTGGAGGCAGGGGACTGTGATGCGCTCAACGAATCTGAGCTCGCCGTATTGGACTCTGAGGGTGAGACTGCGCCAGGAGAAATCCGCCGATGGGAGGCCGAGCGTTTCATCGCCGCGGTAGACGGTCTCGCGGATTTCGTTGCAACCATGCGCGTGCGCCCACTGAAGATAGATAATTCATCAGGCCCTTCGTTCTCAGCTTGACGTGGCGTAAAGATGTCCTTGCGAGGTCGCGGGAAGCCTTGGCTGAATGCGCGATAGGCCTTGTCCAACAACCTACGAATGACGGGCTGAAAGAACTTAGAGACACTCTGATTCCGGTTATGTGTGAATGACGTACCAGGAACTTGACAGCGCGTCCACCATATCTAGCAGCCTTGTCAAACAAATCATGGGCCTGGCGCAACTCTCCTAAAGCCGCCTGCGCGGTCTTAGTTGCTCCGCCATGGGTAACTACAGACGCTAACATGACCTATTCCATTATGAGCGTTTGTAAGAGCATATGGTACCCGGATTGAAATTTACCGCAGAAGAGAATGCATGGGTCCACAACACCCAGAACCGTGCGATCTGCACAGGATTAATGTTGAACTGTTCGCGAACGGTAGAGATCAGAGCACAAGCGCTACGGTATCCTGCGAGGAAAGAGGGAGCGTACGGACTACGCATGGGATCGATCGGATGGTCAGTGAGAGCCTGGGCAAAAAAGCAGCGGTGCACGTAGAGTAAGGCTTTGATATTTTATCAGTATGGCGCCACATTGGTTGCAGTGATTGCTCACTTAGTTCACGATAGTTGATAGGCATGAAGTGCTTCATTGTCTCGCTTAACGAAGCACCTTTCGGAGATTCGCCTTGGGCATATTTCGGCAATTGTACATCACGGATTTTGCGATCCAAATCGAGAATGAGCGAATATTTCGGCGCTCTCGAAGTCAGAGTAACCTCGACGACACCAGCAACGCACTGTTTCCCCCACATTGCTTTCCAAGCCGGGACTAGCAGACTTGATTAGTTCCTCAATGTACGAGGCATTAACGTGAATTATGGCACTCACAGCTGGGTTGGGGAGTGCCATCATTAGCAATTGTCTGGTCAGGGTCCCCTGGCAATTCGGCGTCCACGTAGGGAAGAGAGAAAGACGGCAACCTTCCGGTTGCAAGACTCTTGAAGCGAACTCATGTCAGTAAACCATTACCATCGCTCATGCACTCCGACACCGACCTGCCAACAATCGGTGATGAACAACTCCCAAAACAATGCACGTCGCTTTTGCACCTCTCCGGGAGGCAATTTCCAGCGTGCACAATCACGATCTAACGGTCCTCCATGATTATCCAAAAGGGTTACAATCCAAACGTCAGGACTCACGCAGACCGATACTTTGAGCTAACTTGCTACTCAACCCCATGAGCGCCCAGGTCTTCTCAATGCTATTCTCATCCGCAACCAAGCCCTATAGAAGTTCATATCAACATGTATATCCAAGAAAGAAGGCGAGATGTATTACTTGATAGATGCCCATTAAGCTCAAAGTTTGTACTGTCGCCACACTTGGCGGACGGTCCAATACAGGTTCAAGGTTCAAAGCTGCCCGAGTCAATTCATAATATCTGCTTGCTTCGTCGTTATGAGGGGCCGGTGGGAGAGACGGGTCAGTCAAGGCGCCAAAGCAAAATACTACAAATATCAACGCCAGATCGTGAGCTGTCGCCACGCCCGTGCTTGAATCGGGGGACTTCAATTGAGGTAAGCTAAGCCCAGATGTGGAAACAGTGAGAGATGATGAAGGTTGTGGAGACCGATCTTGTGTTGGAGGAGAGTCAACCTGTTGCGAATAGCCGTGATTGTGATTGGCTTCAGCTTCTGGGTAGAAGAGGGGAAGCACCTCTTCGGAGAGTTGTCGACGAGTAATGGCACCAAAAAACCAAGGAGCTTGTTCGAGGTATAGGTCACACAGTTCCTTCGCGCGAGGCCAAGCAGGAAGGTATTCTTCAATTTCTAGCTGAGTGTCAGCTATAAGTTGTGCAGATGCACCTGTTGACGTGGCTGGTGCGCCCGGGAAAGATGCTGACAAACGGGCGATGGGTGTAGGCAAAGCCGGAACAGATACATCTTGAAATTCCACCTGCTTTTCATCCTGTAAATGGAACATCATTAGTGTGACGTTCGTTGCGTACGGCGTAACAGGAGTGGGCGGGAGTGGTATCAGAACTACCGCCGCCGCCGTGACAATTAAATCCCGTAGCATTCAAGAAATAAACCACGACAAAGGACATCAGAGTTGAATCAGTTAAACGAGTCTATCGGCACAAGGTATCCCGGTTGCGACAGAATATTGGCCGAGAGCCGAGCAATCCAAAGCGACAACCAGCACGAAGTAGCCGCTTTGATGTCCACACCGAGGGGCAGAATGATACTCACTAGAAGTAGACTCTGCGACAGTGATCGAGTGAGCACTTGTTCCTGCATTACTATTCGAGAGAGCCTACCTCGGATCCGGCTGAGCGCCCATAGAACGTCTGTGCTCCATCATCGCGAACGGCGAGCGTGCCAAAAGCGTCGATGTACTGAAAATCCTCGTCTAGCTGTTCATTATTCTGAGGCTCGCCCGTGTCAGGATTGATTGCAGAGTGAAGCTCGAGTCCGGACTTGATAGAAAGTAGGTCTACACGTAGCAACGGGTGAACCTCACGAGTAACGCTAGACTGCAAGATGGAGAGAGCAATCTCGAGTTGTCGTATCCTATCGCTCATCCCTGCTATCTTTTGGTGTAGCCTGTCCGTGTCTGCAAGTATAAATCTACGGAGACCGTGACGGACGGTCGTGGTGATGAGCACACACCGACGGCTATCCTGAGAGACGCATAGACAGACGTACCTTGTGCCCTGCCCGGTGGTTAGGCTGCCGTTGGGACATATGGATGCACATCCGCGGCGTTTGCATGATGAACATGGGACAGTCTTATCGCACTTGAGCTTGAGCCTGCGGCATTCTGCGCAAGATATCGCGCCCCTCGCGCGCTTGAACTCTTGCTCCTGAGCCTTGGTCGTCGTGTCCTTCTGGACATTGGCGGTGCGTGAGCTGGTGCGAGATGCTTGAGGCATCACTGCGACCACGTCACGGCGGGAAAGGTACGGGAGCTGGGTGTTCGCAGCGGCGAAAATGGGGATAGGTCGTCCTGTAGTTCTACAGGTTGCAGTCGACGACGACGAGGACAGAGGTTGAGAGAAGGTGGGGGGCGGAAGGGCTGTTTTGGGTCTGAGCGAGGAGCGTTCGATCCTTTGCCATTCCTCACGTTACTTTTGGCAGGAATCCCCCTCGGTCGAAATCGAGGTGCGCTTGTTGCCTTTTTCAAGGAGTTTACACCTGATTTAACAGCTCAATCTCCGTATCCAATTCAGTAAAAAATATTCGGGCATCAAAAACGGCGCCACTCGGCACAGTCCGCAAACCGGGCATTGCAGGAAAGCTAAAGCGAGTTGTGGAGGTCATGAGTGAAGCATGTTCGGCATACCGTAATATTCGGTTCACATACGACTTTGTGAACGTTACTTTGGCTGCAGTTTTGAAAGAGCAAGAGCACAGTTCGTGGGATCAATTAGGCGCCGACACACGCGGGTTTTCTCGGCGATTACCGTTTACGGCTAGCTTCCACACTGGATTTGCTCCCGCGATGTGTTATCGACAAAGTCCCCATATCGAGTGATAATATAAAAATTGACACAACGATTTCTCAATGACATTGAATAGAGATACAGTATGCAACAATAAGCATTTACTGCGGACAAGTGACTCATCTCAGGGTCAAATGACGCCAAACTGGAAATGCGTGCGCGATACGCTAAGCAGGTGGGAAGATATTTTTTGGTGGGAATTAGATTGAGCAGGTGTCTGAATATTACGATATGAGGTGCAATATAATAGTACTAGTGTCAGGTCTGATCCGAGTCGTGAAAGGTTACCAGTGATGGGATATCAAATATGATCTGGGCCGAGGACTTCCCATTGCGGCAAGCGTCGGTGATCTGACTCCGATTTAAATAACGGAACGTGTTTGGAACACGCGGCCATGTCTCGCTTTGGTTCCCCGAGCGTGGGTTGGCCCGTTACATCCAACAATGCCCCCGAGAAGAGCTCGCTTGACTATACCACGGAAGAAACATAAGGGCGATGATATACCTGAAGCACAGTGGAAGAAAATGAGACGGACGAAGACATTCCAAGCTGATGGCAAGAGGTTTCGAGAGGGAGATGAGTGCGTTGTTCCAAATTGCTCCTAGCACATCGCAGATTAACAGGCACAAATACAGCGTGACTGTACTATCTGTAGATGGCGAAGACAACCTCTGGATAGCGAAAATCATCCACATCCGTGTGCGCCGCCAAAAGGAATACTGGGTACGAGTGAGATGGTACCTTTCGCCTCACGATGTTGCGGAGTTGATTCCTTCCTTGTGTGTAGAAGGTCCACTTCAGTTTTCCTCGCTTATCCTTAGGTTTGTTTCTGCAGCGACCCTAGACGGTTTCCTGTCAATGAGCGGTTTTACAGTGATCAGTGGGATACATTACCAATAGGATGCTTATCTGGTGAGCTTGTATCTTGGATCGTGCTGTATGCTATTAAACTGAATGTTAGGTCTGACTCATGTTCATGAGTTTGTGGAGGAAGATTTGAATCCACCCGACATCACAGAAGCGGATTTCTACCACAGACATTCAGTAGGATTCTTTGAAAAGGATATCTCGGTTTGTGGTCATTCGATCGATCGATTGATCAGACATACTAAACTGAAGTGTTTTTGCGAAGCCTGAACCAGGACAATACACCTGTTTGTGTAGCGTTCACTATAATCCTTTTCCTGCCCATTGTCGAGGGAAATCTAAGGGCAAGTCCAAGTTGGAAAAGCCCTAGTGCGTCTTGAACTAAGAACTGCTTCGTTGATCCTCTAATAATGCTTCTCGATCCCAATAGCAGGGCCATATTTGATAAGGATACGATGCACTACTGTCCTCGACCTAAGTGCAATGGTCGATGGTATCATCGATCCTGTCTGGTTAATCGGGGATATGTTGAACGACTTCCCACGGCATTCGCGGGCGACAGATCCGTTCGCTTTCTTGCCGTTAACCCCGACGCAAACGAGATTGAGTCCACCTTCAAACAATTCGTCGCGCGAAGACTTCCACCAGAAGATGCTTCGTCCTATAAGTCAGAACCTGTCCCTCTCTCATCACCTAACCACCCTCTATCTTCCCTCTTGGAATCTCTACACTTGCCGATGGAACTCATTCAAGCTGCGGCTCAGTCAATCATTCGACGACCCTCTATGGGCGTCTTCAGCATCGCCGGGAATGTCAAGGAAGTTGTTCTTGCTCGACGGCTTGTCTACCAGAAATTGAATGGTGCGGAACAGATTTTAGACAAAATAAACGGTCTGCAAGAACTTGATTCTGGGTCTGCTTCGCTTGACATATGGAATACCCTGTCTGATGCACCTATACTGGCATCTCCTTACCCACCATACTGGAAGCGTCTCGCACAGCATGGTCTTCAGGACATTCTCCATGACCGTAATCTATCTCCACCAATCATCTGTCCCCAATGTGGTAGCCCAATCTAGTGAAACTCGCCTTGATCATCATTGGCTGTTACCCGCTCTCTTGAATGTTCTATCTGACTGTTCAAGGAATGTACAGCCACAAAAAATAACTACCCTCCGTCTTGTTTTCCGTATTACCGATGTATCCATACCCGGTGCCCAGTAAATAGCGCCTTCGAGATGCTAAACTTTGAAGCATGGAAGTTGCCTGGATTGGCACTTAACTTTCCTTTTCTGGCATTCTCACCTCCGCCTACAATGACAACTGACTTGGTTCGGTTTTCTCTCTACCCAGTGCCAGTAGTTTCGACATGCATGATTGAGCTCGTCCTACCCCAGTTGTGCAAGGGTACTATGGACATTACGGGGAAAGCCAAACGCCTAATTCTCGCTAAGCTAGGTGGAGTCAGAAGAAGGTGCGTCGTTCTCAAGCGCTATGGATGCGGGTACAGACTAATATCCACTCGAACTCCCGATCGGTTCAGGATTTCATAGTGCTTGACACACCTGCAGAGCACGCAAACGATCTCCGAGCCAGGCAGAACTTGTTCAAACGTACCGCTCTTCCGTCGCCGGTCACATCCAGTCACAATGGAGATTCCGAGTGTCATATCGAGTGGCGACGGTGACCTTGTGGGTTAATTTAGAAGGACCAGCAGTCAATTCTCCAACCAATAGCGACACGATTTGCCGACCCCACATCGCACGCAGTGCGTGATGCAGCAGCGTCAGGCGCGATGACGGCGCCCTGATGGAGAACATATCGTTCATGGAGCCAACGGCGTCGTATTACGCCCTAATTCCTTCCACTGTTCCCTCCGTGCTATAAAATCCCCATGCGTATATAAGCAGCCTCGCCAGTACAATTTTTACGTTGCCTAAGCCATCATTACCAGGCAGGATGTTTACATTCAGTTTGTTGCTAGCAGCTTTCGCTACTCAGTGTGCGTTTGCTGCTCCCAACTTGGTCAAGCGATGTACACCATCCAATTCGACAAGTACCCCATCATCTACGAACGTGACCGCAGTGACTGGTACGCTCTATTATTATGTGAACGCGTTTTATGCTTCATGCTCACAATTACAACTACCAGACACTCAAGTCCTTCAGTTTGCTCTCAATTTGGAGTACCTCGAGAGCACCTTCTACTCGCGTGGACTCAGTCAATTCAACGAGACCGACTTTGAAAATGCAGGGTTTGACTCATCCGTTCGGGAGAGATTTGTGCAGATTTCCGAGCACGAAGCTACCCACGTGAAGTTGCTTCAGAGCGTCCTTGGTTCAGATGCTCCCGAACCCTGCAACTATACCTTGTAAGTTCTTGCAACTTCATGTCAATTGGTTTCAACAAATCAAATATCATATTCAGCCCCGTTACCGATCCCGTTTCTTTCGTGACCATCTCTTTCGCCTTGGAGTCTGCTGGGGAATCCGCTTACTTGGGGGCTCTTTCAGTCCTCCAGAATAAGACTACGGTCACCACTGCTGGTGTATGTCAAACTATAAATTCTTGATCGCATAAGCTGATTATTTGCAGACTATTCTTGCCGTAGAGGCTCGTCAAGCTTCCTATGTTTCGTCGTCTATACTGAATAGCACGGCGTGGAATGGCCCTTTTGATACCCCCTTGAGTACGAGTGCTGTATTCTCTTTGGCTTGTAAGTTCATTTTCCCATTTCCTTATTTTTGCGTTAATTTACATAAGAATTGTAGCTCAATTCATCGACGCTTGTCCGTCTACAAACCCATCCCTCATAGTCACTCCCCTACCCATCCTTAGCCTCAGTCCTACCAATGTGACTGTTAACGACACCGTATCGGTTTCGGTATCTACAAAGCAGGACTTCAGCCCCTCAAACATCACAATCGTGGACGACACGTTCATTGCACCGACCACAGACGGCTCAGGACCGTTCTACTTGGCTTTCTTCCATGGATCGCAAGTTAGCTTCGCTCCCTTGAATGCTGACAACTCGACTACGATACCCGACGGTCTTGCTGGAGTTGTTTATACAGCGTTAGTTTCATCAAATGCCACGGCGCCCAGTCCAGACACCACCCTGTCAGGCCTGTACGTCCTCAACATTCCCGTTCCACCTTCTGCAGACAATTCCTCTAATTAGAAGGTTGATACATTGACAAAATAACGACGCTTGACGCTCAATACTTGTATTTACGATCGTACGATTTTCAGTGAATGTAAATATACTTGACTTCCAAACCTGCCATCTTGGCCTAACCTGTGCAGTAATGCCTGATGTGCACTAATCTTAAAGTTAGTTCGATGAGATCAACTCTCTACTCATTCTTTCATTGTGGGTAGATATTTTGCCCTGAGGTGACATTGATTGAATTTTTATACGGCCTTGTCCTGACAATGTATGCCTCTATTGTTAGCATCCCCTGCCGACTCCATCCCGCCACTCAACTTACCAATTGCGAACGGCGCATCAACCTTCCTCTTAAGGGAGTCCCGCTGCCTCGGCGGAGTTCAATCTAGAGACAGTCGATCAAGCCCGATCAAGCTTGAATCTCAAGATTTTCAACCGACCCCTGTCTCACCATGACCGCTCTCAGGCTGGCAATATTCATCATGGCTCGAGACTCTCGCAGCTTGTGCTCATTGATATAGCAGGGGCGTATTTTCTAGTCGACAGTGTATCGATTTCTCAAAAACTGTAACCATGATAAAGCAGGGTCAAAAGCCTGAGGGATGCTCAATATCTTTTTTGCACAGTAGGTCAGTGCGCAGTATTTTATTGCCAAAACCATTCAGATTCATAATTCAAAATTGTCACAGGATTCCCCATAAACCCCATGAATCATCTGCCGCATTGCCATAACTCGGGGATGATCGCACGATACAGTGCGTTGCCGGCCGTGACTTTGCGCTCCCTGCTGCGGGTAGCTCATCCAGTGGAGCTAACCGTCACACCGCCGCGGCATGTGGCGATGACAGGCTCTCCAAGGCCACTTCCCACGTGCGGGACGCAGTCGTTTGCGATCGAGCTCACACTAAATATTGACAAATATTGGCATAGAGGGTCCCGGTGGGCATCTCGGTCGCGGGAACAAACAAGGCGGCCCTGTGCTTCATCCGTTCGGAATTCATAGTGGAATACAGAGTCAAATGTATATAAGGGACCCTTGTGCTGCATCCAAGTTTTTCTCAAAAATCTTCCCGACTACTACCACAATGTTTACTCCCAGCTTTATTCTCATCGCTCTGTGTTCACGACTTGCTTCTGCCGCTCCCTATGTTTCCAAAACATTGCATTCGTCCGATACAAGCAGCTGGACTTCGCTCACAAATTCAACGACTGTGAACGGTATGTCTCGGCAATTCACGACCGAGATGTTATTATGCTAACGTCGACCTCTATCAGACACTCAGATAGCTCAATTTGCTCTAAGTCTCGAGTACCTGGAGAGCGCGTTTTATTCTCAGGGCCTTAGTCAATTCAACGACTCAGACTTCCAAAACTCCGGTTTTGATCCCTCCGTCAGAGAGAGATTCGTTCAGATTGCAGAACATGAAGCCACACATGTGGTGCTCTTGAAGAGTGTCCTGGGCTCGGATGCACCTCAGCCGTGCAATTATACCTTGTAAGTGTTGTGCATTGATGCCCACACGTCTTCTAAATGATTATTCAGCCCGTTCACCGATCCCGCTTCCTTCGCTTCGATTTCTTTTGCTTTGGAATCGGCTGGGGAATCTGCCTACCTAGGGGCTGTTTCTTTAATTCAAAACAAATCTATACTCACCACGGCCGGTGTACGTCAAAATCCATTGGTCCTCACTACATGACTCTAACCTTCTTGCAGAGTATTCTTGCCGTGGAGGCTCGACAGGCATCCTATGTTGGCTCCTCTGTGCTCAACAATACACCTTTCAATGGGCCCTTCGACACGCCCCTGAACGCCAGTGCTGTCTGGTCCTTAGCTTGTAAGTCCTTTCTTTCCCCACGTTCTCCAGCCGTCTTGATTTACAAACATCGCGTAGCACAATTCATTGTCGCTTGTCCTTCTACAAACCCACCCCTCATAGTCACTCCTCTACCTGTCCTCACTTTGAGCCCCGCCAATGCGACAGTCAATCAATCCGTAGCAGTCGCAGTATCCAACAATCAGGACTTCAGCCCTTCAAATATTCCCATCGTGAATAGCACGTTCGTTGCACCGACCACGAACGGCTCCACGCCTCTCTTCTTGGCTTTCTACCATGGTCTTCAGGTCACGTTTGCCCCGTTGGATGGCAGTAATTCCACCACGGTACCTGACGGCCTTGCCGGGGTCGTTTATGCTGCTTTAGTTTCTTCGAACAACACGGCGCCGACTCCGGAGACTACTTTGTCCGGACTCTCAGTTCTCAATATTCCTGTGCCAGCTACCGCAAATAGCACCTCTAATTAGGCTGCCAAGTACCACGTTGATCAATCAATATCTCGAATGGACATATTATAACAAACAGATTACTTTGTAGCATATTTTGTTTATCTTTCGAATGGACATAACTATTATAACCAACAAACAACCTTGTAGCATCGTGTTTAGTGCAATCTCAGAACAAAAGGCGTTGACAATCTCATTCATCACGTTTGACAGGATCTCAGGGTTTTACACATATCATGTCAAAGCTGGTATTAGCGAGGCTGTTATTCTACACAAGCCCATAGAATTCTGCAAACTCGCCGTCTCCTTCCTTGTGAATACTGAGTTCAACCGTTCCCCTGACAAAATTGGCCATTTCGTGTCCGACCTTGAAGTGGCTCAAGAAAGGCATACGCCACAGCCTTCAGCTCCTATACATCATTCATTACTCTATGCAATTAAAGAGGCGGCTATGCACATACCTGCTGTTACACCAGATGATGTCCAGAAACGCCCATACACTACCCACCTTGCCTTAGGCACCCACTCAACCTTGTTATGCTGAGCGGTATAGTGCTCCTGTAAAACAGTCATATAAACTGCCAGTGTCCGCCGGCGGGCTTTCCAAGAAACTGACCTTGATACGATTGAACGAGGATTTGCTGGTCGTTGCTCGTTTACCTTCCAACAGTCCGGCATGTGCAAGTACCTCAGATTCGGTACACACGGAGAGCACATATTTGGCGTTAGGAGCCTGCTTCTTCTTCTTGAGGAAGTCGAGGAGCGCTTTGGGGCAAATTTCGGGATTCGTGTCCCCTGCATTGAATAGTAGGTTTAGCAGAATAATTTGTAGATGGCACTATAAAAAACCGAGGTACCACCAGGAACGAGCAGAATATCGAACTGCTCGTCAGCTTTCACTTCGTCGTACTACGTGCGATCATACAAAATGACCATCCCTGACACGGCCACCACGGGTTCTTTCGATACGGAAAGGTACACGGGTTCGATGGTATACGGAGTCTCATACGTCATCAGCCCGCTCGCGAGAATCTTTGGGGAAATGAAACTGAGGAGCTCCATAGGACCCGCAAAGTCCAAGACGCAGACGCCCGGGAAGAGGCAGACAGCGAGCGAGAGCGTGAAAGTCATTTCAGGATGGTTGGAGCTGGAGACGATCGCGAGCGTTGTAATCTTAACGGAGTGCAACCCCGATTTTACAAGATCCATAAGGCGTTTGGTGTGCGTTTGTATTCAAGATGTGGATCATGATAGGTCGTCTCCTTCCTTGTGAATATTTTCACAATGGGGAAGATTGTTATTCTACACAAGACCATAGAATTCTGCAAATTCATCGTCTCCTTCCTTGTGAATGCTGAGTTCAACTATCCCCCTGACAAAATTGGCAATGTCGTGTCCCACAAGTTGCTCGAGAAAAGCATACCCCATATCAGCTCCTATACATCATTCATCACTTCATGCAATCAAAGAGGCGGCTATGCACATACCTGCTGTTACACCAGATGATGTCCAGAAACGCCCATCCACCACCCATCTTGCCTTGGGCACCCACTCAATCTTCTGAGCGGCATAGTGTTCCTGTAAAACATTCATGTAACCTGTCCGCCGGCGAGCTTTCCAAGAAACCACTAACCTTGATACGATTGAACGAGGATTTATTGGTCGTTGCTCGTTTACCTGCCAACAGTCCGGCATGTGCAAGTACCTCAGATCCGGTACACACGGCGAGTACATATTTGGCGTTAGGAGCCTGCTTTTGGAGGAAGTCGAGTAGCGCTTTGGGGCAAACCTCGGGATCCGTGCCCAGCCCTGCATTGAGTACTAGGTTTAGCAGAATATTAGATAGTATTATATAAAACGGAGGTACCACCAGGAACGAGCAGAATATCGAACTGCTCGTCAGCTTTCACTTCGTCGTACGTGCGATTATGCACAATGACCATCCCTGACGCGGACACCACAGGTTCTTTCGATACGGAAAGGTAGACTGGCTCGATGGTATACGGAGTCTCATAGGTCATCAACCCGCTCGCAAGAATCTTGGGGGAAATGAAACTGAGGAGCTCCATAGGACCCGCGAAATCCAAGACGGCGACGTCCGGGAAGAGGCAGACAGCGAGCGAGAGTGTGATGGTCATTGCAGGATGATTGGAGCTGGAGACGATTGCAACTGTTGTAATCTTAACAGAGTACAACCCTGATTTTATACGAACCACAGGGCGTCTGGGGTGCTTTTCAATTCATGATGTGGATCATGATAGCACTAAGCTTGGGAGCTACTGTACGCTGGCAGGATTTCCGATGTGATGGTCCATCGGAAGGGGTAAGCCGCAGCTTTGCGACTTGGCTACTGCCCGTCTCTCCCCGTCCATAGCATCAGTGAATACTGATTGATGCCAATGGCCGGCACGATTCGTATGCACTTGCCCCAGAAGTAACATGCTGGTCAACGCGGCCACAATGCCCGTGAGTAGGAAGGTGGCGGCTGCGTATACTGGAGTGTGTGTAATACTTTCCTCACTTCGCCCTATCAGATTTGGTTCAGCCTCGGACCATGCGTGGTTTGTCGCGACGTATCTTCGCACGATGGCCGAATGAGATGGATCCTGAGAACGTGAATGCTTTGATTCATCCCGTTCCACCTCTACTGAAAAAAAGATTCTGGTCATCATCGCTAAAGAGGCTATTGATACCGGTTTACTCACAATTTCAATAAACGTAGCAGTTGTATCGATCCCCGTTGGACTACCCGTGACGACTACCTGGCAGTGGCAAGTCCAGATGTAAGACGGTGGCCGGTCATCCGAATCGGAGTCAATGATACCGATGTACTCACATTCTCAAGAACTTCATAGTTGTATCGAGTCCATGTGACTAGCGATTACTAGCAAGTTCAGACGTAAGACTGTCGTAGACGGTCGTCCGACTCGGATTCTCGCGATCGGTTTCGATAAGTTTAAACATAAATAAATAACCTTTGATAACTTAGTTGTATCTCCCTTATGGGATGAGCAATTACCTAATTCTATTACATATTTATCATTAAAATATACCTTCCCAGTCTTTCCCAGTTCGGCCAGTGCAAGCTCGCTGCTCCACCACTTGAACTATTACCACCATCTTGCAACTTTCGAAATACACTGATAACCATGGATATGTTGTCCAGAGATGAGCTAGTGGAAGCTCTGTCTGCCATGGGGATATGTCTACCATCCAAGACAAAACTTCTGGACGAAGCTCTGTTGAAACGTCTCAGACAGGCCCTTAACGCGTCTCAGACGTTTTCTAAAACCGTTGATAAATCTCCTCTCAACATAAAAGCCCTCTCTAAATGGCCTGGTACCTCGTCCCTCGTGAAATCTATCAGTAGAGGCAATCCGCGCGAATCCATGGCGAGTATTCAATGTGGCATGACAAGGGGTGGCAGGGAGTCCGGTTTGAGCCCATTCCCTGACAACGTCTTCATGGACCTAAGACGCACTATCTTGTCTCTGGCCGAGTCCTGGGACTCTAAAGGGATCAAGAGATTTATCCTGCACGACGACCATGAGAAATGTGCAATAATGATACGAGTCCGTAAACGTCCTCTTCTATATGCACCATCAGACTGACACTACAACTCAATCTTGCATCCGTCAATCTACGAACCTAAAGGTGGTAGACGTTCTCAAATTTACGGACGGCACACCTGTCATCTTGCTTATACACCAATCCGTTACTGGCAGGAGCGCTTTCCCCTGCAAGCATTGGGTCGAGGATTTGCAAAGAACGACGTACAAGGGAACTCTGCAATTGCCTCAAATCCCTGCTACCGAACTCGAGCAGAAGCTTCTAATGACATTGCTCGCCATGAACGCTGAACACATACCGACTGACTACCGGGTCACGACACGTAGGACAGAGTACGATTTCTGTACTTCTTTTTTTCTTCCGGTTGGCCCTCTCAGTTTTGAGGATGTCGGGAAACTCAATGCAGATACTGGCTGCGTTGTGTGTGGGGAGAAGATAGCTAGCCGGTGTTCCCGGTGCCTATCTGTCTCATATTGTAGTAGCGGTACGTGGAACATGCTCCCTTCATCAAATATGCTTCAATTATGGTCCATACAGAATGTCAGCGAGAAGATTGGCCTCAACATAGAGCAACCTGCCGTTCCCTTCAAGGTGGGACGTGGCACGCCGTGCCATTTTCTCTGTACCTCCCTGGCACCGAAGACATGAATTCCCTCCAGCTCAATCGGTTCAATTTCTCCAAGAAGAATGCAATATCCAAAAGAGTCAACGACCCTCCTCCTAACAGATACGGCCGAGCCGTGTTCGTAATCAAGTTTCAGATCTCAATGGAGACGACAGGGCATTTTATGCTCTATGACCGCCATCAGACGATGCGGGTGTATGTTCTACAAGAACAGGATCTGGATCTGTTTCAGAAGTTTAAGGAAGAGATGGAGGGACCTCGTGGGGGTTACATGGGAAGAAAGATGTATAGGTGGGCAAAGCGCACAAGCGATTTCGAATTGTCTGTGTGTTTAGACAGGGAAGGGCCCAAGCAGGCTTGGTAGTCACTAGGTTGAACTCATACCGATCCAGGTGGGTGTAAAAATTGGGAATAAACATGCAAGGGAGGTGCCGCTCTTGCACACAAACGAAATCTTGCACCAATTTGACAATTGTACTGTTTGTCCTGATGGTCAGCTGCAGTTCTTTGCTCCTATTACGCGACCGCTATATCTAGTGGCTTTAGCAAACAAAAACGGTCTATTCCTCATGACAGGCTAGTGAATATTGCATAGGACGTCTACAGTGCACTGGCACCAGTAATGATATCGACGAGCTCGTTTGTGATCGCAGCTTGACGACCACGATTGTACTTGAGCTGCAGGTTACTGATCATGTCACCTGCATTCTTGGACGCATTGTCCATGGCATTGCGACTAAGAGCGATCGACGGAGATTAATATAGTAAAACTGGAGGAGACAAGCAAGACATACCGGGCGCTGATCTCGCATGCGTGACCCTCAACGAGGGCTGCGTAGAGAGCGTTTGCGAGGGCGAACTCTGCAAGGTCCTTGGTCACATCATCCTCCATCTCGTATGCCTTGAAACCAGCTATCACAAACAACATCGGATTTGACATTAGTTACTGATGTAGCGATCAGAGACCTTACCTGATTCCTTCAAGGAGTTGGCAGTCTCGACTTCGACCGTGGCGGACTCATAAGAGATAGCAGAGAGGAATTTGTTGTAAACGATGGTGACGCTGTCATATTCAACACCTGACTTCATGATGAGGTCTGCGACGCCAGCAGCGTCCGCGAACGTGGGGATGTCACGGCCAATTTGGTTGAATGCCAGGAAGATGTTCTTGGGGAGTATACGGGAAAGCTGTGACTTGGATTTATCACCAACAACGGCAATGGGTGAATCCTGGTCGAAAGGAGCATCCTTCTCAGCGAAGGCCCGGCGAGTAGCCTTGGTCACTGAGGAGTGGATACCACCGCACATGCCCTTATCCGAGGAGATGACGATAAACAGCTTACGCTTCCCAGTGCTCTCAGAAGGAGCGTGCTGGAATAGCTCTACACAAACGAGCAGTTAGAGCCTTGCTTCGGCAACAGCTAAGTCCGCCCGCACCAGAGTTGGCAATGCCGTACGCCTTGCCTGCCTGCAAAGCGCGCTGCGCCTTGTTCAATTTTGTCGAGGCGATAACCTTCATGGACTGGTATCATGGCTACGTGTCAATGGTTTGGATTACGTTGTGAAGGGCAGATACGAACCTTGGTGATTTTCTCGATGTTGCGCACTGACTTCAGGCGCATCTCGATCTCTCGCAAGGTCGCCATGTTCCTGGCGCCTGCGGGGGCAGCACCCAGCACCGACGCATTTGCGATGCGACCAAGAGACTGCCGAGCGAGCATCGTTGTGAAAATGAGAGTTAATGCGGTGGAGAACGTGCGGGTCGGTGCGGAAGGAGGTCTGTGGCGCGAAACCGAGCGGAGTGTCAATGTTCGAAGTATCTGGCTGCGGACATCCAAAACGTAATCTGACTCGCTCACTGGGCACAACGACGAGCTCGGCCTGAATCTCGTTATTATCTTACAATCGCCATGTCTGAAGAGCAACTTTTCGATCCCTCGCTTAAGAAGCGCAAGAAAAAGACCGTCGCTTTTTCTGAGGATCCTCTTGGTGCAGATGCCGACCCAACTACGCCTGTACCTCCAGTTATCGACGATGTCGCCACCAACGGTGATTCGGTAGATATGGGACCCAAGACAGTTCACGAGCAGATGGCGCAAAGTGGACGAGTAGAAGAAGGTGAAGATGGAGACAAGAAGGAAGACGATGAACTCAAGGCGATGTTTGGAGATTTGAAGAAGAAGAAAAAGAAGAAGGATATTCCCTTGGACCTTGTACGCTTTGCTGGTACCTGTGACTTTACTCACAATCTCAAATATTTTCATGTAGCCAGAGGAGGCCTCAGGGACATCAACGCCAGTAGCTGGCGCTGCAGATGATCTTGACTTCTCAGACCTTAAGAAGAAGAAGAAATCTTCGTCGAAGAGGAAGGTTGCTTTTGATATGGAGGCGTTCGAGAAGGAGCTGAACGAATCTAAAGCGAAGGGTGGTGATGAGGAGGAGGGTGAGGAGGAGGGTGGTGCCGCCATGGATGATATCGATGAGGCTGAGCTAGGAGAGGACCCCTTTGCTCGTGATGTCGTCACTCTGGATGCAGGCAGCGAGCCATGGCTTGGTAGTGACCGCGACTATACCTACCCAGAAGCAAGTACAACTTACAACTTTCTAATCGAGTGTTCTAACTACCTTGCCACTGTAGCTCCTCCATCGCTTCTACGCGCAACTTCATGCTTCCAATCCAGCCCTTCTCACTTCCTCTGGCAAACGATACACCATTGCACCACCTCAAGTCATCCGTGAAGGAAACAAAAAATCCATTTTTGCCAATGTTTCCGATATCTGCAAGCGTATGCACCGACAGCCAGAGCATGTTATACAATATATGTTTGCCGAAATGGGTACCACTGGATCTGTCGATGGTTCCGGTCGATTGGTCATCAGGGGTCGATTCCAACCCAAGCAGATTGAGCACGTTCTGCGTCGTTATATCTGTACGCCGAATTCTATAATCGGAGATGCATATTGCAGTCGCTCACTTATTCGGACGCAGTGGAATATGTCACTTGCAAGACTTGTAAATCTCCGGATACGCTGCTCACGAAGGAAAACCGTATCTTCTTCATGGCGTGCGAGTCGTGTGGCTCAAGACGATCCGTCAACGCCATCAAAACCGGTTTCCAGGCGCAGGTCGGAAAGAGAAGTAAAAACAAGACAGGTTGATCAAGTTGATAGAGAACCTAGAACGGTTCGGTCTGCACTACATGTATTCTTACCTTTTTGCGTCGTATGTATGCTCACGTCGCAATCGCAACCAGTGTCGCCTATGTTCGGCCTGCAACTTAGACGGACAGCCGGCACATTTCATTGCATCGTGACACTCCTCAACCGAAATTGTATTCTTGGCTGTGTCACGGTGCTAATAACAACAGCTTATAGGTATTGAGTGAGCACGATGCTGAGGCTGTCCTGGCTCGGTAAGGTGCGGGAAGACTTAGGCGCGAGCCTGCTCATAATTTCAAGCAGCCCAGATCATACGACTCTATAGTCCGATGTCGGGCGGCATGCACCGCTGCATGATGTTCGTCGGTACGACAAGGACGAAGGCGCTCTGCAAACGTTTTGATGCATAACTTTAACGGCGTCCCGCAGGGAGATTTGCTTCAGTATCCCTCAAATAGTACACCCTCCACGTCTGCTGGCAATATTTGCTAAGCGGAACTGGGGTGCTATTATACTCAAACCCGAATGGTCCCGACGTCGATAGCAAATTGAAGCATGTATTCAACATTTCCGGGCCCCATTTACCCTCGCTGAATATACGCTCGTTCGCAGGATCTCCGATGTATACCAGCCGCGCGCACATCCGCGGGTGATAAATCCGACTTCCTGTAGCGCGGAAACATAAAAGTCAGGGAACTGAAGTTTGACATCACCCGTTAGACTGCGCTAGATGCGTGGAGGCTATGCCACTACGTGAATTCATCCATGCTAGTTCATGGCATTTCGACTTTTCAGGCGGTCACCGGACTCACTCTCTGGAGAATACGCCGGATCGGATGTGCTGCTTGTGTGCCATAGACAAAGGAGTTGACGATGTCAGTGTTTCAGCACTGTCCCCTATAGATCTGACGCTTAAATTCAGCTATATAATACCTCGCCGTGTGGACGTGACAAACCAGTGGCAGTCGAGTCCTCGTCTTCCAAGCTCAGTCATCATGCACTTCACCTTCGGTATTATCACTTTCACAAGCATTCTGACCTCGCTCAGTGTCGTATCTGCCGCACCGGCTATTGAGGTGCGCCACTTTCAAATGTCGCCCCCTAGTTGGAGAACGTTTATTTGATATACCTTGACATAGGTCCGCGCCAATGCTACGACCGCTGTATCAGATGTAGCAAACGCAGACGGACATATCTATATCTGTACAGACGATAATTGGTCGGGCAGCTGCGAAAATTTTGGGTTCATTGCGTATTCGTGTTCCAACTTCCCCTCCAACTTCCAAGATGACATCTCCAGCGTCGGACCTGACTCTGGGTGGTACTGCACTCTCTACATGTAAGTGGCGTAGAAGATACCAATATCCCGTCTCTGATCGCTGTTATCCACCGCAGCGACTACAACTGCAACCCCGACCAAGGCACATACACGGTCACCGCACCAGGATACTCGGCACTAACCTATGGAAACGATGCCTTTAGCTCTGTAATGTGCGATCCTTTGGAGTGAATGCAAACCTAGTGGTTTGAGACAAAAGGAGCACGAGAAACGGGAATATCCAGAAATAGTTTCCAAATGCTTGTAGATACGAAGATGAACTTGAAGTTGTTGCGATTATTCACAGTTATCATTCACGTCGTGATATTTCATTTATCTTTAAGGGCAGATAAGATAAGATGTTGCCAGGCACCCGGCGGTTATCTCATGAGCTCTCACAATACTGCGCATACTTCGTCTTCCCACTTTCTCCAGCCACAGAACTCCTTGGCTTTTCATATAACGAGATCCAATACCCTGCTTAGCCAGCTTCTACCAGAATGGCCTTGGCAGCGCACCAGGCACCCATGATTTCCATTCCGAAGAAGACGACGGAGGAAGTAGACTGGACTACACCAATCCGTTCAGCGATCTCTCAATCGTACGGAGAGGATCCCGACAACTACTCCACGGAATGTGCGAATCTGCATCGCTGTCGCCAGGATGCAGTCAAAGGTGCAGGAAGTGACATGACCGGCAAGTCGAGATATCAGTCTGGCACACATCCTCTCATCTCATAGGACACAGCGCGCGACTTGTTGTACAAGTACTTCGGTCAACTTGAGCTACTTGAGCTGCGGTTTGCGGAAATACGAGTAACCTTTCCTTGGAGGGATGCTTTTACGAACAAGCTCATCACTCAGACATCGATCGCCTACGAAAAGGCATGCATTATTTTCCAAATCGCAGCAACGCACTCCGCTATCGCGTCGTCACAAAACCGTTCAGATCCAGAAGGTCTCAAGAGGGCGTTTTACTACTTCCGCACATGTGCCGGAATGCTCACATATATTAACGACAACTTCCTGCATGCTCCATCCACTGATCTGAGCCGAGAAGTCATCAAATTTCTTGTGGGGACTATACTAGCGCAAGCCACAGAGGTTTTCTTTGAGAAATGTACAGATGAGAAGAAGGGGAACGGTCTCATATCCAAAATTGCAGCACAGGCGGCGTTCATGTACAACGGTCTTAGTGAGGAAGTGAAGGAGTTTATGGGCAAGGGTATCTTTGATAGGAATTGGGTGACGATAGTCCAGGTCTGTTGCATGATACTACAAGAGACTATTTTCTGACAGGTTCGTAGACGAAGGCGAAGTATTTTACTTCACAGTCTCAGTACTTCCGTGCACTGGCCGACAACGCGGCAGGGAAGCATGGAGATGCGTTGGTCCGCTTCACTGTCGCTGAAGCTGCAGCAAAAGAAGCAAACCGAACGGCGTCTTCGTTTGCTTCTCTCTTCGTCACACAGATGTCTCCTACTCTGCCTCCAGACGCCGCACCGTGCTTATCGGACCTGACGAAAGCACACCTCGCTCTGTGTTCCGAAAAGAAGAACGAGGCGCAGCGGGAGAATGATCTGATCTACAACTCAGTTCTTGTCCCCGCAGAAACCCTGCCACAGATCGAGAAGACGGTAGTGGCATCGCCAATCACCATCCAGGACGTCTACGGAACACCCGAAGTGCAGAAGGTCATTGGGACGGACATGTTCGTTCGTCTTGTTCCGCTGAGTGTTCATGAAAGTGCGAGTGTGTACTCTGAGGAAAAGGCGAAACTTGTGCGCGGCGAGGTAGAAAAAGCCGACGAAGCAGAGGTAGAGGTGAAGAGTGCGCTGGACTCACTGGGCGTGAAGGCAGGGTTGGTTCGTTTCAGAGCGATTGCCGAGGGCAATGTCGGTGGGCAAGTAGAAATTCCGGTGGATGTTCGCCGATGGAGGGAGGACATCACGGTAATGGAGCAACGGGAGCCTGTGGAAGGTCTTATGGCCGAACTCAACCGCCTAAAAGCGAACGTGCAACAGGAGCTGGAGAATGTTAGTCGCGAGCTTGATGTAGAGAGCAGGGAGTGTGAGGCCATGCGCGTCAAATACGACCATCTGTGGACGCAGGCTCCTTCAGCGACTCTCACCAAATCTATCAGACAGGACTTGAAATCGCACTACAGCGCACTAGACGCTGCGTCTGCATCAGATCAGCAGGTTGTTACGCTCTGGGACTCGGTCAAGGAGGAGATTGGCTTGCTGTTATCGCCTGAAGTCGAAGACGTATTCCGCGCAAGTACGGAGAAGGCTGACGCAGGTTCTGAGAATTTGCTGGACTTGGATGTTACTAGCGAAACGAAGGACGAAGATGAGCGGATTCAAATTGCACAGTTGGTCGATGGAATTGAGGAGCGGCTCGGAAGACTCAATAAGATAGCCCGAGAAAGGAACGAAGTGCTGAAGGACTTAAAAGAAAAGGTCAGTTAAGCGACAGACTGATTGTTATAGACTGTTTCTGACGAGTTTTCATCAGGTGCAAAATGATGACGTATCGCACCTGCTTTTGTTGAACAGACGTAACACCGGCGTTGAAAGTACACTATTTGCGGGAGAGTTGGAGAAATTCAAGCCGTATCAGCAGCGTCTATCTTCGACTGTCCATCACGAGCAACTTACATTGCAAGAAGTCACAACGCTTTGGCGTGCTCTTAAGGACCACGCTAGTCGTGGGCCAGGCGCTAGGAAATGGGAAGAGAGGGAACGTAGGAAGAAGGATACCGTCAAGAGGTTTTCTCGAGCCAGGGATGGCTATATGGAAGTTAGAGACGGCCTTGCGTCAGTAACTCTCATTTACCCCCTTTGGTTATCAACTCACTCCTATATAGGAAAGGACTACAATTTTACAACGAGCTTACTGAGCTCACGACTACTCTCAGACGAAACGCGAAGTCATTCCTCTCTGGTCGTACTACAGAGCGCGAATCTCTCGCAGGACAGGCCGAAACCCAGAAACGGCTCTCATTCCCGACTCAGACTTCCCCGCCTCCTCTTGCTGAGAAGCCCCGGCCTCCTCCGCCGCCGCCTCACTCACCTTCATCAGGTTTAGAATCTTCGTTTGCTTCAATGCATATGCGTCCACCTGCGGCAGCGCCGCCACCAGTGCCGCCTGCACAGAGCAATTGGGGTCCACCAGCGCATACACAACAGTATCCATTGCCACCTCCGTCACACTCTCGGACGCCTTCTTTGCCACCACCTCCACCGCCTCCTACTCAATCGCCTTATCGGGCTCCACCACCACCACCATCGGACCCTTACGCTTCTCTGAGCATATTTGGCAGCGCAGCGCCTTCAGCGTATCCCAACCCGGCCCCTCCCACGCCGTTAGCACCACCTTCGCAGCAATATTCATATAACCAGTCTTCCCCGCCCTCCTACGGTCAGCCTCAGCGGCAGGGTTCCTACCCTCCTCCGCCTCCCCAGCAGTATCCCAGCTATGCTTATCATAATGACCAAACCCCTCCTTCGCAGGCTTCTCGTAATCCAACACTTCCGCCGCCCCCTCCGCCTGTCTCATATCAATATGCTTCTCCTTCGCCGCCACCCGTTCAGCAACAGCAACCGCAGCAAACACAATATCAATATCAGACTTTCCCTCCACCGCCTCCACAACAGCCATATGGAAGGTATCCATAGTTGACGCCTTACGCAACGAGGAAAGATGTTTACTTCTTTTTGATCATGTCATGCCTGTACGATTTGATTTTACTCCTTTGGACGTTGTTGTACTCGGATTTGTAGAATTCAAATAGTATGCTTTTTACGTACGCATGGCTGGAAGCTGAAATCCGCTATGATTTAACATCTCCACCGTATAGCGTCCGTCTACTCCATTCTACTGCCTTGTAATTGAGCTCGCCAACGCTGCGGAACAAAGTCTCCACCTGTGTGTTCCACTGACTCTTCATTAGCGTGGTGAAAGGCCTGTGCTCAATGCGGGTGGAGGCGGGTGGTGGCACTACGAGGCTGGTAGATGCATCAGAGAGGCGGCTGGAGAGAATGTACAAACTGGGTACGCGGGATTGAGGTTAAGGTGATATCCAAAGCAATCAGAGGCTTACTCTGCACGATGCTGCGCAGTCCTAAACAACAATTAGTTACTTGGTAACAAATAATACCGATATAGCTAGGGGGGTACCTTGTGTGAATCATTGTAGAGAAACCGTAGTATACCTATCGTGGTGATGGAGGTTCGCCGATGTTGGTTAGCGACCAGCTATCGAAATTGTTTCAGGGTAAGCACGTACTCCTCCAGCAACAAGTGCGCCGGATATAGGTCCTAGGAGAAAAGACATATCTCTGAAACGCAGCAAATTCCGTAATATCTTAGAATTGGGATTTGGTTTGGTAGAGGTCTTAGACTTCTCGGAGCCAAGCGGCGGGCCGCGCATCATGAAAATTATTTGTACTTGTTAGGATCCAAAGCTGCCAGACTTCCCTATTTGGATTTTACACACTCTCAGGATCCCACCAAGTTGAAGACTGCCATTACATATTTCCCAACTCCCCATGTCCTACATATACGCTCCTAATCCTCAAAAAAGATTCGTTGGCTTGATTCTATTGGCTTCCTGATTCCAACGCTCAAGACATTGTGCTCTGTTCGAGACCTCGTCCTTCCAAGTATCTAGAGCGCTGAAGAACCCTTTCGTAACTGTGATGCAACAGCCTGTACACAAGTTTGCTATGTTACGGTATCTGAGGAGAGTAAATGACAAATGTGAGTGATTTTGAACATCTCCTTGCTGCCTCGGTGATATTAGATACCTTCGCAATTTCAAAGATAACATCACCTATACCAAGCCAACGGTATGAAACACTATAGCAAATTTCTGTAAATGTTGTATTAGGCCAAACGATGCCACGAAACGGGCACAATCTACGCTATTTGGTATGTTATAATACGTGGCCTGATTATTATCTAATTATAATCCATACAGGTCTGTCGCCTCCTCACGTGTAGATCGCAAATGCTGATTCACAAAAGCAGTCTTCTATAAATATCAGGAACCAGATACTGCCCGATATATCGGACCCTGCGCATCCCGTGCATTGAAAATGTGCTGCTTCAGCAGCCTTCAGTTCGGATGCCTGGCGCTTCCGTGCCTCGATTCTAATGGAGAACACTAGACAGGCCAAAGAGTCTGATGACAATCGTCTCGTATACCTGATCAGCGTTTAGCCAGATTTGTACGTCGTGCTACATGGCTCAACATTACTCAACAAGGGTTCTCATTGACGTCAGAATTTCCTGTTGGCTTCGAAATGTCACATGCATTCCTCGGGCATTCACATATCCTGTGTCATCTTATCGGGTTGGTCAGATGTTGATTATCGATATGCAGACCCGCTCGGCTTGCGAAGCAATCACCCGCCAACGCATGGCCCTCTGAGGGCTCGTCGCCTCCTGTTCAGTATGTGTCACTGCTCTATTGGCACAATTCCTAAGTACTCGCCCTGAAACGCCTTGGCATGCAGAAACAGCGCTGCTCCGATAATGCAAAACAGGGGTGTAGGTCGGACCTTCACTGCAGAGTCGATATCTTCATGCCCGTTTGGCTCCCGTCTACAGTCCCTCGGCGCTAAGAATATCGGTGGCCGCGAAGCGCTACTCTATGTTCCTGACCCACAGAATCGTGCTCATGAAGAGCCCTTTTCAGGGTTGGTGCCTTCGCACTCCTCTATATAGGCGCGTTATTTGTCGCTCTCTAACGCGGATAGAGCTACAGCCGGCCAGCGGATAAGTTACATGGGGATGTCGGCATTGGCAATCTGAGGACGCTCAGCGGGTCGCTTGCTAGTCGTTTTATGCTTCATATCGCATATGAGGTTGAACTCCAGAAAAGTCCATGGATGGCCGTTGCAAGTTCCTTGCTGCATGCAAATTCCCATTGTGTGTTGTCAGCGATTGGTTGCTAACTAACTCGACGTCCAGCTCAAGCGAACACCGCTGGCACAACTGGAGAGATAGCCGCCGCTTCACGTAGCTTTTTTCATGATAGCTTCGGGTACAAATGTGAGCTTCACCATTGGGTCATCTACAAAGCATTCTGACAGATTTATAGGCTGTTCCGCTATAATCGGGGATACATTTACCCTCGCGTAAGACTGTCGTCTACTGTCGTTCTCAGTGAAAACATAATTCGATTTTCTTCGCGGCGCCTTACTATTCAGTTTCCGTGGCCCCTGCAGCCTAGTACGAATGCACGTCAAACTGTGCGGATAAGAGCGGGGGCTTGAAACACAAGAAAGGTTAAAGGTCGGGGTAAGTTTACGTGCGCAGTCGGCTTAACTGCCCGTATCTTCCGAAATGGATACGGGGTTTGGGTTTCAGTCTACAGACCTGCCGTTCGCCTCCCAATGGTTGGGCGCTATATTATCCATCGTCGAGTTACCGGAGTAACGGAACAAAGCTATACCCTTCCATTGCAAGAGTTCGCGTTAAAACATGTTGCCGCTTTCTTTCGAAGGTATATAAGCCGCACGTATGGATTATGATGCTCATCTTCTTGGTCGCTTGCATCTAGGGACCGGTCTTGTGGAATCAGCTCGTAGCTGCGATCTATAATGACGCACTTCAGCCTCAAAGTATTGTTGTCTCTGGCTTGCCTTCTATCTGGCACCGCAGCTTACTTCCCCGGACAAAATGCACCAGGGCTAGCTCGGGATACAGCTCCCGCTAGCCAATATACTTTTGATATCAATGCTGGAGCCGAGCTGCAGACGGAGACATCTGAGAAGTCTGCGCCCGACCTTGATTTCACCACAGAAGGCGGTGCCCCCTATTCAATGCCTTATGATTACCAACGAATTGGCTCTGATGGTAAATAACACATGGCATATCCACGATCAACACAAACTCACTCCAGACGGAACAGGTCCACTACTTCTTCAGGATGTCCACATGATTGAGACCCTTGCTCATTTCGTCAGAGAGCGAATTCCAGAGCGGTAAGAATGTCCAGCTCCTGAACAAACTCTGACTCATCTATCTCTAGCGTTGTCCATGCCAAAGGAGGTCCGTGTGGCCGTTCTGTATGCATTTTTTTCAAAAATATTCTGACTAAATTTTTCCAGCCGGCGCCCATGGATACTTCGAAGTTACAAATGCAGCGTTCGCAAAGAATTACACGATTATGTGAGATACGTTTCCTAATATCTCGTAGTATGAGATTGACTGTATTCTAAATTTTCAGGGACGTGTTTACTGAGGTAAAAAAAAAATTGAATGTTCGAAATATTGTTGTTTCTGAAAAAAAGTAAATGACCCTATAGGATGGATTGAAGACTCCTATCACCAGTATGTCGTCCACTCTTGGTGGCTCCTGATATGAGCTGAAATTTCTCTCAAAGTTCGATTTAGTACCGTTGGCGGTGAATCCGGTTCTGCTGACACTGCTCGTGACCCACGAGGATTTGCTATCAAGTCCGTACTTCCTGTTATGGTTTAATCATCATTAACAACATGTACTACATGTATCTCATAGATTCCGAACACGGCAAGGCATCTTGGATATCATCATGAACAGTCAGTGCTTCATAACTTGCGAAAATCTCTCCGTTATTCACCCAGTTATATCAGATACTCCCGTATTCTTCATTCGAGATCCCACAAAATTCCCTCACTTCATTCATGTACGTACATCTCACCATCTAGTCCAAAGGTACAGCATTGTTGACATATGTTTGTGTCTATCAGACACAGAAACGGAATCCAGAAACCCACCTGCGAGACCACGAGTAAGTGCCTAATATTGTACTCATTATTGTGGGCAAATATTGACAAAAGCGCGTTTGAAGCCTCTTCTGGGACTACCTGGGCTCCAATCCAGAATCTCTCTATCAGGTATATTTCTAGACCGTGATTGTTGCCTTCTGTGTATCATCTAACTGAGGATCACCCATAGGTCATGAGACTGTTTTCTGATTTGGGCACACCGGTTGGATTTAGACATATGAATGGATGGACAGGTCATGCTTATCGGTACTCAAGTTCATACCGTCCACATACATACTGGTTGCTTACCCATATTGATGACGCTTGTAGATGGGTCAAAGCCGATGGAACTTGGGCATATGTGAAGCTTTACGCGGAGACAATGCAGGGTGTGAGTCGCCTCACCTGATTAATTTCCTGCGGGCGGTACAGTGGATTGATTGAATTTAGGTCCAAAACTTTACCAATGCCGAGGCTACTTCCCTCCAAGGAGAGAACCCCGATTTTGCAACTCAGGATCTATTCGAAGCTATCCAGAATCAGACATATCCTGGATGGACTCTATTCGCTCAGGTCCTTACGCCAGAGCAGGCTGAAACCTTCAAGTGCGTAAAATGCCAGTTCTACAAAAACAATATTGACACAGTGTTATTTTCCAGATATAATGTCCTTGACCTTACAAAGTACGTCTAACGGCTCTAGCAGTCACTGGTCATGCTCACGGTGATTTCAGGGACTGGGGCTTCGATGACGTGCCCAAGGTGGAAATCGGTCGTTTCTACCTGACCGAGAATCCGACAAAGTGAGCGTACAGGGATGTAGACTATGCTGAATTCGAAAACCAACCTTTTTGTGCTTTTAGCTACTTCGCTGAGATCGAACAAGCTGCTTTCTCCCCTGGACGTACCGTTCCCGGATGGGAGCCATCAGCAGACCCTGTGCTACAGTCACGGTTGTTCTCATATGGAGGTCAGCGACCGTGATAATGTTGCTTCGATGAAGCTGTTCTGAGAATAAACCTTTAGATGCACACCGCTACCGTCTTGGAGCGAACTATCTGGTAAGCTCTGTTTAATACTTAGAATATATCCGTATGTCTCACGTCTTCGATCTAGCAAATACCGGTACGTCAAGTATTCAGGGTCACATAGTTCTATTCCATCTCACTATACCCACCTTCGTTTCAGGTGAACGCTCCCACAGTTCCTGTTGGTGAGTATGCTTGACAAGTGGCGTGACGGCCGCCGGTGCTGATAGATGTATCCCCATGACCACAGCCAACTTCGAGCGAGATGGACATATGAACGTTAACGGCAATCAAGGATCTCGTCCCAACTACCTTTCAACCCTATCAAAGATTAAACTCCCGCCATTGCCATACATTCAGGACACACATCAACAATGGACAGTGAGTAAATTAACAAGACATGACATGGATGGTTCTTCATTCATGCGCCACAGGGAGGCGCTGTCCGCTCATTATCCGAGGTTACCGCTATCGACTTCGATTGGCCCCAACGCTTCTGGAAGAGTCTCTCCGAGCAAGACCAGACGAACTTGATCAGGTGCGGTTCTTGTCTTAGCAAGCATGCACGTTTGTGTGCTAACTTTGTATCAGCAATGTCGTTGGACATCTCGGAACTGTGGTAAGCGTGTCAGTACGCCAGCGCCAAGCAGTTCTCTTCGCCTTAGTCGATCCAGCGTTGGGGCAGGCCATCGCGGACGGTGTGGGGGTTTCTTTACCAACGCTTCCCGACTTCCCCGTCGGGCCGACGTGGTTAAACACCACCGTCTTATCCAACTCTAGCACGCTCAACTACTGAAACGATATAGCGAATAGTTTTCGGGGTATTCTCAGTTCCATCTAGTATGAAGCCTTGTTTTGTTCGCGCATTTGATGTATTATTTATTTGTATGTGTATAATGCGCTTTGACAGACTTGTAGAAAAACATGCAACGTTCAAATCTGCGAAATGGAAGATAGACACATAGGTGCGATGCAGCTACCATTTGATCTCTTCCCCGGGTTCCCTGTCCAGACAAACGCTCAGCTGGAAGTCCCCTGTCCGCTTCGCCCATCTATACATCTTCATTCCCATATACCCTCCACGGGGCCCGTCCATTTCTTCCTTGAACAACGCGAACAGGGCTGGGTCCGTTGTTTGCAAAAAATACACCTGCATACTGCGCTGCCGGTCATATATCAAGAGGTTCCCCTCACTGGCTATGATAGAAATCTGCATTTTGACCAGGAAGAGCTTTTCGCCGTGCACGTTGGGTGGAGGGGAAGAGCTGGAGAAGGATGAGGGGGTTGTCGTCTTGGGTAAGGAGGTCAAAGAGGAAAAGCGGTTGACGTGCGTCGCATACACCCCTTCGAATTCAGGTAGGCTCGCATTAATTGGGAGGGTATGCCATGTTCCACCTTTGAGGGATCGGCACTTGGTTTTATGTTTAGGCCAGTCCTCCTTTTGACATTCTACGCTCAGGTATCGATCTCAGATCAAAAAAGAACGATTGAAAGAAAATGGAAGAAAGTTAGCGTACTAGTACCGCAGTAAGAAACAGATTGACATTGAGAACACCGGCTCGCCGTCTTCTCTCCGCAGACCACGCATCCGGTATCCGCGTTCAGTTTCCCGAGATCTTCGAATGCCAAAGGACCCACGGGAAGCAAGAAAGAGACCTGGAAATCCTGTTCTGTGCGCCTTTTGGTGACCTTGTAGTCGGCTGGGACATGTTTAGCGTTTATAGAGAGCAGCTTGAGTATCAGCTTCTGTTCGAGCTCCGATGCGGTTATGTTGGGCAGGTGAAAAGGTCCATTAGCGGTCTGTATCAAGTCCTTGACCCACTGGACGCCAGGCCAGGGGTTTTCCTGAGTGATTTCTTGGTATACCAACGTGATGAGTGGTGTCTTATCGTTAATCTTAAAAACGTCTATGATCTAGGGATTACCAGAGGCCAAATCGCGATTTTCAGGTCCTAGCTAGAATGTCGGAGAGTTTGCGACATACCCGTATATTGACTGCACATTTCTCGTGATCTTCATCTTGCATGACGGCTACTCTGATCCCCTTGTCCCAACTATTCGCCAGAGATAGTATAGTCTGCCTGAGGTCCATAAAGGCGTTTCCGGATAGAGCAGATGCTTCGGTGTTACCACCCCCTATTCGACTGCTGTAATTCGCCATACTTTCTTGCCAATTTCCTCTTCTAACTGATTCATAAAGCGATGAACCAAGAGGCCATTTGTGTAGAGATTTGATGTTTATAGGCGATTTGGTGATGAGCTGTGAGGATACTTGCGATGCATTCAAGGCTTGTCTGAGACGCTTCTCTAAAGCTTCGTCTGATAGTTTCGTACTTGGCGGAATAGACACATCCATGGCTGATAATGCTTTGAGGAGCTCTTGTCTGGTAAACAACATTGTTGCAAGAACTGGTTTGAAGGAAATGTTGGTTCGGGAGGAGGTATGAACTTTGGTCTCTACGCGTTTCTGAGGCTAAGTCATACATTGCATGTGCGCTTATAATATTCTTAGCCGCCTAGGGCCGCCTTTAGACGCTCGTGCATGCACGTTCTCCTTGAAGCTCTTACATCGTCTCTTTCCCTTGAAAATTCCACATCAATGCCTGTCCAGCTGCTAGCCTCATAATTTGAACCATACGGAACATAGTTACAGGCTCGCTACAACGTGAGCTTTCTACATCACAGCGTCACTCGAAATGGCCTGATCCAAGTGTCGGAAGTCACGGTTGTCTTCCTCCGCCGAGTGATAGACTCCGTGCGCATAACTCCCCAGTACTGGTATTTGAAGACCTTTTGTAGTATAAGAAGTGACTGACTTTGATTACTCCGCAGCTTGATGGAAATACGTTGTCCACGAGACGCTGTGTATATGTTCTACCGCATTCTCTCTCAATATTGTAACATAGTTCCGTGTTATCAGCCGCGGTATTAGGGTTTAATACACGACATGCACCGTCCGCACATGGTCACGTATTATTACACGACTGCCCGCAGTTCATCCTTCGCAATTGGACTCCGTTCGCAACATTCACTCGACTTACACTCCAAACCCGAGTATTTACACATAGTAAGTCCCGTACCCATACATCGCATATGTTTATTCACCCTTGATCTTTATAGCGCTGGGTGCATTGCTTCAATCTGAGAAATAGAGTTCACCGCTCGTCGTGCAAGACATGTCCGCCGAAACATCATCAGCCGATGACCCCTCGCGTGCCAGGTCGCTTATGCGACAGGTCCAAGCCCTGCTTGACATTGAAGCAGATGTTGTAGGGGAAGGCACTTCAAGGATAATCAAGCTATATCACGAGATCCTCCCTCTCTTAGATTCAGATCATCCGTGGCTGCTGGGTGTGCTGCGTAACATAGCCATGGTGCTGATGCGCCGCTTCATGGCCCATGGTAATACAGCAGACATCGATGATTGCGTCGGATACCTGGGAGAATTTCTTACGATTCTCCCTTCGCGGGATGGTCCCGCACAGGACGAACAGGAAACCATCCAGACTGCTGCTGTATCTCTCAAACTGCTTGGAGATGCCTTCGTACTCCGCTTCAAGCATTTGAAGAATCTAGAGGACATTGATGCGGCAATTGACAGCTATCGCATGACTCTGGTGCTTTCATCGGTCAAAGATTCTAGCTATCAAATGTTCCTCCAGGATCTTGTGGAAGCATTGGCACTTCGTTTCCTGGAGTGTGGGCGTAAGGAGGATATTGATGAAGCCACCCGACAGCATCGCGAGATACACTTGTTGTCTCAGACGGACGACAAGTCCCTGTTATGGTGGTTACATCAGCTAGGGAAGTTGCTTATGAGTCGATATAACTCATTTGGGCTAATCGTCGATCTCGATGAGGCAACCAAGAGTTACAGAAAAACTCTCCCCCTTCTCCCCCTCGACAGTGCAACACGTTACGACGTGCTCAGCGAACTAGTCGAGGCTCTCAAGCAAACCTTCGAGGCCAAGGGTCAGCTTGAGTATCTGAACGAGGCCGTTGAGTATCAGCGTGAGGCTATCGCATGCCTGCGGGTTGGTGTCGCGGCCACGTCGATTCATCTTCTCGCCCTCAATGTGCTTGGGGCCCTTCTCATGCTTCGCTACAAACAATTACCACGGATCGAGGATTTCAACGAGGCCATGGACAGCGTCAGTAAAGCCGTTGCTCTTGCCGATGAACATGGCCCCGAGCGCGGAGGGTTGCTACGTAACTTAGCCCACCTCTTTCAAATACGCTTCCAGCTCAGTGGTCACATTGATGACATTGACGTTGCAATCAGATATCAAAGGGAACTCCTTGCATCCGATGTTTGGCCTACAACACCGGAATCCCTTGCTTCATTTTGGCTGGAGCTTGCTCGGTCTCATACTCACCGCTTTGTCCGGTCATACGCAATGGATGACATAGAGGAGGCGATTTCGAGCGTTCATAAAGCTATCTCCCTCAACCCTCACGACGCTGCTTCTGTCAGCTTTCTTGGAATGGCATTATCCCATCGATTTCGGGCAACCAGTGACATGAAGGATATTGAAGAAGCCATTCAATGTCAATATCGCGCCATTGATTTAGACCTTCCAGAACGTCATACAATTCTACCGAGCCTCGCGATGCATATACGCCGGCGATACGCAGTGACGAGGGTGGCTAGTGATCTTGAACAAGCAATTGACTTGTTTCGTGAAGCGTTTGCTCTTTGCCCGACTGGAGAATCGGGAAAATTAGCTCGTTCGGAGGTCTTAGGCCAACTGGCAGACGCTTTGTTTGCACGATACGATCTGTTTGGAAAAGCCGAGGATCTCCAGGAGGCACTTAATGCTGGCCGTGAATCGGTTGTTCATACCGCAGGCACTCCTATTCACTATACGTGTATTGACAGCTTCGCAAACAATCTCGCCGCGCGAGTTGGGCGAAATGAGCAGCTGCTTGACGACGGTATCAGAACACTTCGCGGGGTCCTCCCTGGCTTTGGTCCCTGTCCATACCGTGCACGGCTTCTGCGTCAATTAGGACAATTCTACCTCGCAAACTCCCGGCGATCCTCTGCCAACAGCGCACTAGAAGATCTGGAAGCAGCACTCACATGCTTGCGCGAAGGACTGGCGCTCGCACCTCGTAATCCAAACAACCTATCGAGTCTTGCTGCTGCCCTCATGAATATCTCCCTCCTGTTCAATCGCACTGACGATATTGATGATGCCATCAACTTCGCCCGAGAAGGTATCAAACTTCGTCCCCCTGGTTCTGTCGCTCGGTCCACAGGGTTGTCCGAACTTGCAATGCATTTATGCCAGCGATTCAACGCATTCGGTCGATTAGATGATGTACAAGAAGCTGTTGCTGTTGGCCGGGAAGCACTCTCCATCTTGAGTGATACACCACACTCCAAGCAGGAATGGCACCCCTTGCTACATCTTGCTCGTGCACTCTTCACACGCTATGGCAAATTACGTGAACTGCCTGACCTTGAAGAGGCAACCCTTCTCCTGCGCGAAGCCCTCAATTCGGTGCCTTCAGACCATTTGCAGAAACGGTCCATTCTATTGAACCTTGCAGGTGCCATTGACGAGCGCCGTCGTGTTTTAGGTCGGATTGAAGACTACAAAGAGGCACTAGAAATATGTCAAAGGACGGTAGCTGCCCATCTTCCTTCACATGTTTATCTCTGCAGTGCCAAAAGGAAGCTAGCTTGCATTTACTGGAGCGGTGGCGATCACGAGCAAGCCTTCGCCCTCTTCGAGGATGCAGTGAACCAGCCTACTTCCGTCCCGCAGCACCGTCTCAACTGTGCCTGGGAATGGACAAAGCTTGCCAGAGAGTCTGGGCATTCATCAACGTTACGTGCATATATGAAAGCTCTAGAGCTCTTAGACACGTGTCTCACAACAACCCCAACAATGGAACTGCAGCAACGCATTCTTACTCTGGGATTCTCTTGGGCTCTTGCTCCTAACGCAGCTTCGTGTGCTATGGAGAGAGGCGAGCTCGAAATAGCAGTGGAGGCTCTGGAGCAAGGCAGGGCATTGCTCTGGTCCCGACTGCGTGGCTACAGACGCCCGCTTGAAAAACTTCACAAAGTAGACCCACATCTAGCGAGCGAATTCGAGAGCGTCTGCCAGCGGCTTGAGGATCTGACTACGTCTTTCGGCGGTCGCAATATTCTGGAGGCGCCTGAACCCAATTCTCCCTTTATGCATGCTGTCGGGCTTGACTTTGATGTCAAAGTGACGAAGAATCGCAAACTCTCGGATGCCTTTGAGAGAATCAAAACTCAGATCCAGCAGCTCGATGGCTTCTCAAGTTTCTTCCAGGCAACACCTTTTACTACGCTACAAACAGCTGCCAAAGAAGGGCCTATCATCCTACTCAATGTGGATCAATATCGCGCAGATGCATTAATCCTTCGAGCAACCGGTAGACCGCATCTAGTCCCTCTTCCTGAGAACTTGCCTAGCATTTTACCAAAGCTATCGGCTCAACTTGTCGAAGTGGATCGAATGAATAGAAATGCAGACCGATACGGAGTTGCTCGTCCAGCCAAACGAAGTAATATGACTAGCATCCTTCAGACCCTTTGGAAAGTGGTCTGCGAGCCTATCGCCCACGCATTGCAGGAGATCGGTCAGCCGAAAGGTTCCCGCGTATGGTGGTGTCCGGTTGGTAGATTGTGTTCCCTCCCTCTGCATGCTGCAGGCATGTACGACGGCAAGGGCGTTCTGGTAGAGGGATTCCCGGATCTTTACATTTCATCATACACTCCAACCCTGTCATCTCTCATTACCTCTCGTGAATCGGCGACGGTGAGAGGAGGCTCTGTCCCTCGGTTACTTGCCGTCGGGCAGTCACACACCTTACCAAAAGTATGTAGACAGTGTGCTCCAAGGATAGATCTAGCTCATGCATCCCTTAACATTTCCAGGTTAAAGACGAATTTTATAGGATGAAGAATCTGTTTCCCAGTAACGTTTTGAAGACGCGGGATGGGGAATCAGCAGATGCAGCAACCATTCTTAACGACCTTCCAGACCATCCCTGGGTGCATTTCGCATGTCACGGATGGCTTGACGCGAGCTCTCCCTTCAAATATGGATTCATCCTGCACGACGAAGAACGGCTTACTCTTCGCAGTATCATGCAAGCAAGGCTACCCAACGCAGAGCTAGCCTTCCTTGCTGCTTGTCACAGTGCAGCGGTAGACTCGAAGATACCTGATGAAGTGCTTAGTCTCTCCGCGGCGATGCAATTCTGCGGCTTTCGGTCAATCATAGGGTCACTCTGGACGATGAACGACAGTGATGGGCCTGTGCTTGCCGAGGCATTCTACAAGCATATGATACGAAATGGACTTGACAACACCGATGTGCGAGATTCTGCGGAGGCCGTACATCTTGCTACAAAATCCATGCGAGGGGCTGGGATCCCTCTGCATCGGTGGGCCACGTTTGTGCATCTCGGAATCTGAGCTGTTCGCCTCAGCGTCGACGTTCGTATACCTCGGAGTCTGAGTGCCAGTGGCTTATCTTGAATCGACGTCTTACGGTACGTTTTGTCCTCGTAGAGGTAGGTTGGATATTGACTTTTTTGCCACTATCCATTTCCAGATATCTATCGCGCACACACAAGTGTAAAATTACGATTACGGTGCCTATCCTCTTTAGCTCCCTTGTAACTCATGTATACATGTTTTCTTTCGAATATTCCTTTAGGATTTGAATCCACATATTCGACTCCGGGAATATTGGCTCTTGAAAACTGAAGGAGAGCGTGCTGAACTGTGCGAACATACCATACCTGTCAATACCAGACGATTGGAGGAGGTGATAAGCCTATAGCGCTCACAGGCTTGGCGCTAGTCTCCGTTGCTGACCAATAGAAAAGCTCCTCCGCGGTCTTTTCATTCATAATTCACTAATACTCTAAGCGACCGAGTTTCTGGTATTCGGTGCGTTTGATGATTCGATAGCAAGTACTTAGACACTTATTTACCTCTCTTTAGCCATGGCAGATCTTATCAGGAGCGCCAAATCCGAGAACGATTGGTCCAAAGTCGAGCCGACAGCATACAACATTCAAATAGTAGAACGGTCTCTACTACAGGCCTTCTTCAATACCGAGCAGATGCCCTTGCTACCGGTGGAACTAGGCGATTTTAGAACCACCGACAACAGAGATGACGCCGCAGACGACGACACTTATAGGCTGCTTCGCCACCTTGACATCGCTCACTCGCCCAAAGCTGGCCAGGAAGCAGCTACCAACGTATTCGCTCAGAAGCTATTGGAGACAGTGCGTGGGTACAGCGCGGGCCGCCGTATTCTCATGATTTTGCACGTGCTATCTTTGTTTATTTGTGGGTCTGCTCATAGCACCGTGACGCAGACCGATGTTTGCATCATTCAAGACACCAGCGACATCATTCTACTGGTGCAGGAAGACAAACAGCTGGACGGTGGCATTTGCGCAGGCGATCGCAGCATTTCAGCGTAATAATCGGACGCGCGAATTCGCATTGCATATGGCCCCACTCGACCACATGATGATTCCAGTGATCATCCTGCACAGGACGTTCCCCGTCTGATATAAAATCACCGTCAATGCTGTCGAGATGGGCACCTATCCTGCGGTTGCTACCGTCGTTCACCAGCATATTCCAAGGCTTCCGCGGGATGAAGTCCTCGGACAACCGCCCTATATTACTACAATACTACCTAGCGTTCAAGCAGTTTGTTTGAGGTGTGTAATCCTATCCTTTATTCTGTTTGCAGAGCTTCGCGTAACGTTGATATCGCAGATGAATGTATAGCAATATAGCGAAGTTCCGAGTCGCGGAGATTAGATACCGACAAAGACAGAACATTCGTACGGAAATTGGAGCCGCATCAGAGCTGTTGTTATTGCTCAACTTAGCTACGCTATAGCAATGGCCAGGAAGCCTTCTCATACAGGTTTTATTATAATGCAGAGCCCCGGGGTAGTTTCTGCGCAACTCTATACTCTCCCGCCCCAGAGATGACCCCGTAATATATGCTATACCTTTTTAGCGGGCACAGCGAGCTTGTCAGAGGTTAAGAGGATCGCGTTGATTATATCGCTTAAAGGAAAAGTGCCATGCTGATCTGCTTTATATACTGCAATAATATCCTATGTTGCGTATCCACTACTTCGCATTTCACGTATAAAATGTGTTCAATCAGAAGAAGGACGTGTATATTTGTAGCTTCCGTATCCTGTGCAGATATCTGTTACACTACGTCAAAAGAGGATGCTTCAACATAGCAGGCTTGAGACAAGGAGGGATGAGTCAATTCTGAAATTTCGGAATAGAATTCTCGGACAGGGTGGCCATCGATGCTATCGTCTCGCCCACTTGCTTCCACGTGTCGTGATACTTGCACCCTTGCGGGGCACAGCAATATTTTGGGGTAGAATGAATTATAGCATGCGGATAGATGTTCGCAATATACTCGATTACCTGGCGAGGATTGCCGAGCATCTGGATAGGAGAACAATCGAAGTCCATGTGGACTGGGAGCACGCTTGCCCTGACACTATCTTGGGAGTCGCATGAGGGGACGCAGGTTGCGTCTAGGTTTATTCGTAAGTCCTCCAGCTTTGGGGTGTACGCTGCAAATAATCGCAGAACAGCGAGCGATACTGGCGGTGCTCCCTCGGAGGAGCGCGATCGAGAGTGCACGTAAAATTTCTTTAGGTTTCCCCAGGCAGAGATAAGTCGCTGTATGATTGCATCGGTCAGGTCAAAGTTGACGCCTTTAAATGATACCGACTCCAACCGTGTCAAGTGTATAAGGGGATCAAGATGTGCACTGTCAGGGTTGACTACTTTGGCGTACGCTGACGATATGGAGATTGCCAACTCCTGAAGAGAGCGAAAAGCAGAGGTCGCCTCGATCAATCCTTTCAACACTGAATTATCCACATGCCCATTGCTGCAAAGTATAAATCCGCTGCCTGGGCAGTGCAGATGGAAACTTCGTAGAAAGGTCGTTTGCGCCAGTATGTGCAGATATGAAGGAACAAGGGAAAGAGACTTCGGGCTGACTCCGATTACCATGTTTTGCAGGTTACGAAATCCGAACTCCATGCTCTTGGATTCCACTGGCACTGGACATCCATTGATTGAAAGTGTTTGTAAATTTGAGGATTTCTGTGATAGCTTCTCCAAGGTGATAGCGTCGAGGTGAGACGATATGTAGAATGAGAGAAGGGTGGAGCTAAACAACAACGGAAGGAAAGTCGACATGGGATGATCGGCATACCAATGCAATTCGGAGAGATGTGAGAAGAGATTGGGGGAAGAGTGCAGATGCCTATCGATGATATCAACGACCGAGGGTTCTGGAAGAGTTCTGCGACCAAGTTGTATTCCATTAAACTCGACATAGAGATCTCTGATTGAAAGAATGTGGATGCTAGCCGCATAGCGGCGAAACCGAGACCAACATTCTTCCCCCTGCTAGTGTAATCTGGGTCAATAAATGTTTGCGTAGCAATCGGATGAGCGTATTTACTGGATCATCGGCTTGAAATGCCTCCGCAGGCATGCAATTAAAGACGGGCAGTAGGGTATCCATCTCCTTCCAAAGCGCATCGAGAGATATCTCTGATAGCGCTTTACAAGTGCGGCTCATAGCAAAGAGGGACTTGCGATCAGGCACGTAACGGAGGAATCTGTCATCATGGCCTCGTGCCTCCAACTTGAGCTGTTCCAAAATCCTCTCTACTAATTCCGATATGAAAAACAGCTGGTGCGTGGTCGCCATCCGGGGGAACGAGGAAAAGAAGAGGACGAGGGAAGATAGGAGGCGGTGCTGAGACGATGCCGTACCATGAACAGTGTATATATACATCAAGGACTTGGTGATGTAACTGATGTTGCGATGAACTTTTGATACATGAGTTGACATCCAAGAAACGAACTGCGAGGGTGATAAAACGCTTGATATAGATTTGTATGCGCGGTAGACGCAGAAGCTGTAGGGGGAAAGCTTCGAAACGCCCGTGAAACGTCTCACCTCCGCACAAAGATCTTCCGAGTCGGCCGTGCCATCCACCGAGTCGGCCATACCATCCATCAAGGCCAACTCAAGTCGGCAATATTGCCTCGAACGTAACTTGTGTCTGCGTGAGCACCAACGCATCGCCCCCCTCAGAGCTTGCTATCGATTGGTATACTACACGCTTGGTGTTCGCACGGGACCACCCGTGAGATTATATCTGCAGCGGTTCCCTAGAATGTCCAAAGAAGTGTAGGTCGCACGTTTTGCGTGGGATGTGCGACCTATATGACGGTATCGCACTAACTTTTGAGCCGAAGTCGGCATAAGCGATATTTCTGAAGGGTTCTGCATGCGTTATACATAGACCATTTATTAGGAGAATTATCGCACTTACAAAGTGACCGCGATTATTCGTAAGCTACACACATTCAGGTGACTAGTGCCCATCAGAAATCAGCATATTCCCGGGCCTCGGCGAATGAACTCTAACAGACGAGATACTACTTCAGAGCACGTAAACATGATGCGTGCCCTGCAAAATCTGTACCGAGAGATCATAGGAATGCTGACACCTTCGAAGGAGCGGCTATTTGAACGACCGTGACTGAAAGCGTTCTGCGACTATATATATATATATGAGTGTTAAGTTGCATTAAAGAAAGCACAACTGTAACCACACGCACTTCTCTGATTGCGAAGAATTCGCACATCCTCCGAATCAATCCACAATCTTCATCATGTCTACCGCCGTTTGGTTTAGTATGTACCCCCATTGCTAATCATCTGTCTTCTCTTGCTGATTGTCGGGACAGTAACTGGAGCTTCTTCAGGCTTTGGACGGCTGATGACAGAATTTGTCTTGAAGAAAGGGGGGATTGTCGTGGCAACTCTCCGCCAGCCTGACGTACTCGCCGAGCTCAAAGCTCAGTATCCACCAGAGAAACTCCTCATCCTCCAGCTAGACGTCACGAAGCCAGAGGAGATCATCGACAGCTTTGCAAAGGCGGAGAAAGCGTTTGGTAAAATCGATGTCGTCTTCAACAACGCCGGATATGCTTTGCTCGCGGAAGTAGAGGGTGCTCCGGAAGATAAAGCGAGGGTGATGTTCGATGTAAACTTCTGGGGGGCGACCAATGTCAGTAAGGAGGCATTGAGGTTCTTCCGAGAGGTCAACAAACCTGCTGGCGGAAGGCTCTTGAATGTCAGCTCTATTGTCGGGATTACAACCGTACCAGCCCTCGGTTACTACAACGCTTCAAAGCATGGTGATTAGTATATCTTAAGAGGCGTGCACGGTGTACTGAGAATTGTTATAGCTTTGGAAGGTATCACGGAAACCCTGGCCTCGGAGCTTGACCCAGAGTGGAACATCAAGGTAGATGCGCTCGACAGTATACCGAGGCGACGCTTACGGTGTCCTCCGCCAACAGATTACCCTCGTGGAGTTTGGCGGTTTCGAGACGAGAGGCCGAGACAGTTTGGTACGGGCCCCACCTCATGCGGCATATCTCAAACCCTCTCTTGCGTCCGCAGCTAGCCGGTCGTACCTCTTGAACAAGAACGTGAGGATTAGTGGTGATGCTGGAAAGGCCATTGCAAAAGTCTATAATCTGGCTCAGTTAGAGGATCCGCCCTTGCGGCTTCCACTTGGAAACGACGCCGTGACTGGATTCCGAGAGAAGGTCGCAAAGATATTGACCGATGTAGACAAATATAAATCGTGGTCGGAGGGTCTAGCTATCAACAGTTAGGATGTAGTTGTAAACTCGCACATGAATACTTACTGGATATATGTGTCGACGCAGACGATACCGGTCCTTAGTACAGAGTTGTGTACAAATGCTACTAGATCAGCTTCCCAGCCAGACCAGTCCTTGTCTGCAGGTATATTCCGGTATGCCGAGTCCTTGTCTGAATAGTTCTGTAGTCCCGGTCTCAGAGAGTGATGGCATAGGATAGACGAATGTCTTGTTGGTCATTTTTTAGTTGCAAAGCGGTGCCGTAGACTCTAGAGTCTAGAGAGAGACTTTGTCTTTTTGGCGCCCGAGTATTCGGCAAGGCCCGACATGCTAAAAACTGAGGACCCCCGAAAATCCCGCATAAACTTGGATGCCCGAAAGATTGGCCCCGTAGGGGCGCGAACTTACATCCCGATCCCGAAATTTGACCCTCGTGAGGCCAGAAACTTGCAGGTAAATGCCCCGAAAAACCGGCCGCAGGCCGGAAGGTTACATGCGGTGACCCCGAAATTTGGGTTACCGTAGTCTGGTTTTTGACGCGAGGGTCTTATCGAGTAGTCCGCATTAGGAACCTAAGATTCCCTTAAACGGCAGGAGGTAGTCGACAAGCTCTGCGGCATCTCCCGATAGCAGACCATATAAGCGCTTTACCCTGCTGTACCCTGCATCGTTATGCCATCTCGCATTAGCTTGCCAGTTAATCGAACTTTCCGAAACATTTGTTTTGGACCAACTACTGCACAGGACACTCCTCCATCATCTGAGTCCAACCCTATTACAGAGTCCCCCGGGCTGTTCAAGTCATTGAGGGAGTGGTAGATGGCGAGGCAGAGAGACCAGCTTCTAACGGTGGAGGGCTGCAGTTACCGCTAGTAACCCTGATGTTGTACTGGCCATAAGGCACTTGCGGAGCGATAATCTCGACCAGCCGAGCTCAGGTAGTCCTGACTGAGATTTCCAGTTGTATTTAATGTCATTTTGACCAGTCTG